>VWZN01017938.1:6168-16911 GCA_013396955.1 Regulus satrapa | reverse complement strand
TTTTGTTTTTTTTTAATGTGATTCTCCCCCTGCTACTACTGTAAAGGTAGTAAAACAGTAATTCATATAATTGTCTGAGTCCTAGGCAAACACAGCAGTGGTTTACCACACTGTTTAAGGATGAATGGAAGGTCTGAAGAAGAGTGGGTGTCTTTCAGGGCTATCAGGGAGGCACATGGCTGTGTTCCCTCAGAAAGAAAATTCTGGAAAAGAAAAAGGGGCTGAAGAGGGCATTTCACTTCCACAGAAAATCCCTCTTCCTGGAAATGTTCAACCCTTTTGAAGCCAGGCCATGTGGCCTATCCCAGCTAAAGATTGCTAGCTATTTGGTATTTTCTCCAAGATTATGGAACTTTTTATCTTTTTTTTTAATATCAGTATTACTTTCCATATAGGACTCTGCTTGAAATTAACTGATGAATACTCTAATCCCTGTAGAAACAGAATTTTTAAATAAAGGAAATTATCATAGAACCAAGAAAACATTTGAAGTAACAAGAAGCAATTACATTTGGATTCATGAGAGTAGAAAGAATTATTAGAAAGGAAAGAGACTATATGAGAATCACAGAAAGAAACCAGAGAGGAAATAGCAAAACCACAGCAATTATCTCTTAAACAAATTTAATTGAAGTCCATATGTTTTATGAGATATGATATATACATAAACTGCAGGATGGAGGTTAAGTGAGGACTGGATGATTTTCATGAAAGTTACAGTAGTAGTTTAGATTTCCTGTTGAATCACAATGTTTGTGTCTTTTGCCACGACTGATCGATTAGACCATGATATAGCAGAAAAATATGTGAGAGGTACATCAGCCTTGAAGAGTTTATAACTTCAGCTGACAGAAACAACATGGATGCATTTATACTTTAATTAGCAGGGGAAAATCACATCAAGTACGGGGAGCTATGCCAATTTACACTAGAAGACGAATTAATCCTTAATATTTTGGATAATCACACTTGAATGCAAATTTATAAATATTTTTAGCAGTCTGTATTCTAGTTGCATTATTGCATACAGTAAATTAAATAAACAAGTAATGTAATTCAAAGCCTATTATGAGGGCTTGTATCCTGTTAACTGGGTCTGAAAAGAAAAGGCAGCTATTATGCAAATGTAACACACCCTTGAATTAATTGCATATTTTAGATGATTAATCTAACCCATATTTTATGTTGGTTACTCCACTCTTTTTTGTTCCTGTTAGTAATCAGAAAGGTTTATATTATGAATATGCTTGCCAAGCACTTGACTTACTCTAACATGCTGTATTATGTTTCCACAAAGATGTCTCAAGCCGGTGTACATAGAGATAAAAAAGCAAAATGAATTCCTGAGTTCATCCAGTTTTGTGTTTCCCTTGAATGCAATGATTAAGCACCATTAATACAGATTTTTTCAACATTGACCTTTTTAGTATGTAAATAAATCATCTCCCTGTGCAGTGCAATCAACAGGATACACAGTGACTGATTCAGGAGAAATTCATTTGAAAACTTCAAGTAAATACTTTTATGAAAAAGTTTGCAGATATAGCATGGTTCAACCTAATGTATAAGATGTGTTCATGAAGCATGCAGTTGCAGTGCTGTAGTCTCTGCCTAACCATCATGTCTATAGCCAAATGGTAACTCACTGTTTCTGTGGTTGTTAGAGCATTTCTATTTGAAAAGAAAAGCAGTACAGGTAGATGACTAACAGTCCAAACTGGATGATAAATAAATGCCTCTGTATTTTACAGATTTATGGACTGTGTCATAACTGATGAGGTGTGATTGTTTCAGAAACCAGATATTTCCATGATGAAGGACAGAAATAACACAAACATAGGAATTCTTTGTCATAATTTATTGCAGAAAATGTCTCCTAGAATGCAGATCCCTGAATTCCCACAGTCATGAAGCCTTTATTTCTCCTACAGAAGGCAGGTTTAAAGTTTTATAAATGTGGCTTTCATGTCAAGGGAGCAGATTCAACTTCAGCTGGTTTATTATTGTGGTGTAGGACAAAAAAAAGTCACTTAAAAATTTTCTGGTCCAAATTTTCTTTCCCCTATGAATTCCTGCCTCTGACCATTTTAAGAACATCTGGGATCAGTGGGGTCTGTTGCTGGAGGGCATACTTGTAAGGATAATAGTGTGTGCTGAGAACTGGTCCTGCAGGTATTTTAGGGGAATAAGGAGAAACCATAACAGAATCATCCAAGTTCCTGATATTTACTAATCACAGATAGCCCTGAAAAGAACAAAAACATTGCATGTCAAAAGGAGGTCCTGTTTTTCAATCATTAGTGCTCCAAACATGATTAGTAGCTTCTCCACATGCTAATGCTGCTGTGGTCAATCAGTTATCTCATTGGAGCTTAGGTGTCCATTAGAAACATCACCTGAAGGTGATACAAAGGTCAGTCCTCTGTGCTGACAAAGCGCGGCAGTTGACTTACAAGATAAAATAATTGTATTCATTCTAACTGGTAAGGTGAAGGAAAGTCTCTGTGACTCTAAGTTCCCCATCTGCTGAGACATCATGATGTCAGTCTCTGACCTTGCACATGAAAGGCCTTGCATTTCTGGCAGCAATGATGCATTGAAGTTAACATGGCTTATCACCTTTTGCTGCTAACACCTTATGCCTCTTGTCTTGTCAGGAATAAAAATGGCACGGTTGTATTTTATCATGCAGTATTAAAGAAAACAAAGAACTATTCATAAAAGTGCAGCCACAAATGGATTTGACTGCAGTAGCTTTTAAAATATTTTATTTTAGTTTGTTAATAATTGTATAGTGAGCCCTTCTCTGAATTTAGAAAGATTATGTACAATATCCTGCCTTGCATTTAATTAGAACATTTTATAATACCGCTTGTATGAATGAATAGCTTTGGACAAAATACAGTTGAGTTGTTCTTAATTTGGTCACTGGAGAACTGCCATTTTTTTTTTTCACTTACAACAATAGAAAGAGTGAAAAAAACTATTACAAAAGTGGCTGGCCCAGAATTTCAGCTATCGCTAAGCAGCTCTCAGAACAGGCTGGGAATGGCAGTGTGTGGGCATGTAAATACAGACTTTTCACTCCTGTGTCAGGATGGTTCTCCATATTTTCCAACCTCTACTTTTCTTGTAGCAGTTAGTAAATGTTTAAGTCCATCAAAATACTGAAAAAAAAAGGGGAGGCAAGAAAACTTAATTTAACAAAAACCAAAAGTGTTTGTTTTTTTTAAAGCGTTGGCAAATGGGCTGTAAAATTTCTATGCTTATCTAGGACAATGAGTACCTGTAATGAGCTTGCTTCTGTGTTTTGTATAGTTTGCAAAGGAACACTGTACTAAACTAAAAGCAGCAAAACCAAAAATATCCAGAAAACAAGCACTGTGTGTTATGTGAGGCAAATTCTTCTTACTGTAGCAGGATGCATGGTGAAGTCAGAGAGAAATTATCCCACATGTATTGTGTACTCCTAAAAGGTACAGAACAGTAAGATTTCTATCTTAGGGGTTTCTAAATTATAGTCCTCTAAATTAGCTGTGTTGAAATGCATTAAACTAGATGAACCCTTCATGGTAAATATTATCTCCTATGGCGGAATGCTACTAAGCAGAATAAAGAATCCTTTCCCTAAAGGGACTAGTTCTGCTCTTCAGTATCAAAAGACGCTGTGCACATCTAAAGACAGGCCTTGGCAACTTTTGTAGTCACAAAGGACTGTATAGCTTGGGGACATGGTGCTGACAATGCTAATCTTGGCAATATAACTAATAAAGTGCTTGTTTTCAGCATTTTCTAGCATTACTGTGCTCTCGGAGGCCTGCAGATGTGTTCCTTTAATTTTTTCAGAAGCTCAGTTAATCCTGTGTCTAATCTCACATACACAGAAGAAGAAAAATGGCTGAAAAAGAACTTGCATAATGCTGCAGTCTTTGCCAGAGATAAGCACCCTAATTCTCTCTGTTATGCTGACTTGATGCCAGTGTTACTTTCTAACTTCAGTATAATTCCCTCTATCCCCCATGTAGAGCTGGTTTGGCAGAATACATGAGTGGGTCCAAGAGGGGATGTTTGCTGGAACTTTGTGTTTCTGCTGTATTAATCTTATATTGAAAGTCTGTAGTCTGCTTCAGGCATGTCCCCCCCAAAAAAAACTAGGTAAACTGGAAATGCCTCAGCTGAGCAGCAAAGAACATATTTACCACTGCATGCAGGTAAGGCTGTCATCTCAAGCACCTCCAAGCAAATCATTATAACTGAGTAAGCCAGTGTTTCTTTTACTAGGAATTCTATTTAAATTTATTTTCTCAGAAACAGAAAGCTTTTCTAATGAAGAAAAAAATTGACACTACACTGAGTCATTACCTGGAAGAATGTATTGATTTTACTAGGCATAAGAGAGTTGAAGTGCAGCAGTAATCCCAGGACAGTGAATGAGACAGGTTGATGATCTGGTTAATACTCTTCTATGAAAAATTTCACTTCACTGCTTCTTCTCACTGCTAGAGTCTGGGCACTGAAATGAAAACTGAAAACAGTCTGTAGCCCTTCTCCCTCCTGTTTTGGAAAAATACTTGGTTAATCATTATACAGAATGTTTCATTCCTTTACCCTTGAGAAGCTGAATGTTATTAAGAAGTCAAGACAGATATATTGTATATCTAAGCAATTTTCTGTTATCTTTTTAGTTTTATGGGTTTAAATGTCATTTCAGAAATGCAAGAAGGAGAAGGAGAAGGAGAAGGAGAAGGAGAAGGAGAAGGAGAAGGAGAAGGAGAAGGAGAAGGAGGAGAAGGAAAAAGGAAAAGGAAAAGGAAAAGGAAAAGGAAAAGGAAAAGGAAAAGGAAAAGGAAAAGGAAAAGGAAAAGGAAAAGGAAAAGGAAAAGGAGAATTCCTCAGACATACGTCCAATGTCCTACAGCTATCTAAAGTCATTGAGGGAATAAGTTTTCTTGGAGCAAGTCACAATAAGTTTTGCCTTTATTTAACCTTCCTACTGCCACACTGTTAAGCCACCAGCAATATGATCTTCATCCCATTTTCTCTTATTCACTAGAATACATTTATTTTGTCTTATCACCTTGGCATGGATGCAAGATGCTAACCATGTTACCTTATGCTGTTTTTCGCTACAACAAACCCTTAAATTTCTCACATTTCTTAGAATTCAAAAGGTAGGAAGAAATAAATGTCTCTAATGATTTTTTTTTTTAATGACTGCAAACTTTTCCCAAATTTTGCAAGCAGATGGTGAAAATGGTAGGTGACCTCTCTGTGTGGTTACCTCCATATAAATAATACAACATGAAAATTATTGTAATCTTTTTCCAGATAGCTTCTGACCCCTGAATATACAGAATGTTGCCCACAGCAAGAGCAGTCAATTCAAATGTTAATGTTCCCTATTGAATAGCGCTAAGAAGCAGAAGACTGTTAATAGCTTTTGAGAAAGCATGTGAACAGACAGAGTTTGAAGATAAAAGAACAGTCCCAGGATATGGAAGGAAAAAAAAAAAAACCAACAAAAAACCACCAAAATAACCACCCCAGCACCTATTAATCTGTAACAGTAAGTGGGAGTGCTAAATGAAGAAATGTTGGACAGGCTTAGATGCTCACATATGCACTCTGGCTAATAGCACAGCACAAATAAAAAAGTATCAAAATTGCAGAATTTGGGTATGTCTATCAGTACTGCAATTATCTTTTTAACTGAGAACCATATGAATTGCCATGCTGGATAACAACAAATGTTCATCTAATTCCATGCTTCTAGAGATGACTAGGCTCTTTCTGGTTGACAAAAATCCCCATTCTAACCCTCCTGGTTTTGGCCTTAAAGGTCTGTATGACTTTAAAGGAATTTTTATTTATTTATTTATTTATTTTAAATGTAAAGCACATGTTTCGGTGGAACCAGAATTTTCTGGAATATGAGCAGTACTGAGAGGAGAAAGCAGGCATGCATAGAATGAAGTAATCTCTTTATGAAACAAAACTGAGGTAGTTAGAAATTTTTATGATTTTGAAAATGGGATTAAATGTGCAGTATTAATTCAATATTGCAACATATTTCATGTGTTATATGACATCTGTGAATGAATCAGAAGTGGCATGCACTGAAATTTTGAGCTAAAAAACCATTATGCACACATGATTTTTAACTGTATAAAGAACTCTCCAAGACAAGTGGTTTAACACCAACTTAAGCCTTGCCTTGGAAGCTGTGTTCTCTTTTGATTATTTTCTTTTTTTCTTTTCTCCTTTGGACTTTTGTGTACTTGATCCATGTCTTCAGATCACCTTGAGCCTTGTTATGTGTTGCTGTGTTTACATGCCATAACACAAAACAGTGTTCTAGGTTTCTGAAGTTAGTTGACAGCTTTTGTAAATTTTCCTTTCAGTGAAAAAAGTCTTTGTTTCCAAAACATGGGTGTTTTTTCATAGCTGTGAGAAACAGAGAACTTAGGAGAAACTTATATCCCATTTCCGACTTTGCTGTAACTGCTGATATCTGTATTGAGTTGTTGAGTTGACATACAGGCTAATATTAAAAAAACCCCAAAAACAACAACAACAACAACAAAAAAACCACATAAAATTGCTGGTTTTCTGTTCAGCTGCATGAAACAATATGATTTGAAAATTCCATCACCAGAGAAGCTAGCAAAATCAACAGTTCTACAGTGTCTCAAAGCTTCAAAGCATTAACAAAAACAGCTGTATTTGCATTAACACCCTACAGTCAGCAAACTCATATTCCCGAATGAGTAGTCCACAATGAGTTTTGCAGTAGGCCTGAAGACTAATTGTCTTGTCTGGAAATCAAGAGCTTTGGATTTCATTATATCTTATTCCGCATCTTTGAGATTCTCTCGCGTAAATCTTTTTCTGTGTGCTTTGGTTTCCCATCCATGAAATGTCCCTTGGGGAGCGCCGTGGAGTCAGTGGTTTCCCAGTACGGTACAGTGCTGCGTTATTAGAGCAGCAAGCAAAGCTCTCCAGCATGGACTGCTGGCTTCCTGTAAATGGAATGGGAGGGGTGGAAACATCGCCAGCTGGTGAACACCACACACAACTCTTCACACTCATCTGTTTCTGTTGAAGCCAGTCACTAGAAGTCTATACCAAGTCTTTATTTGTGGTATTAGATCCCATTAATAACTAAAAATAAAGACTTGCAGCCCAAACAGTTTCATCTGGGGGAAAAAAAAAAAAAAGTATTTGCATAGAGTTTCTCTTAAAGTAAATGTCAGACAAGTCAACATGTTAGACATGTCCCTCAGGTACTCTCAATTGCACTGGGCCAGACAAGCTCATTTGTATCTGAGAAATAAAAAATTGACTGCGGAGGACTTTATATTATTTGCTGTAGCTGGTGGCCAATATGAAGAGAAAAACTTTAACTTGTCTTGAAATAAACTTCATTGTGTTGACGAATTTTTAAACCTTAATATTTGTGCTGGGTACTGTTATGAGAAAGGGAAGTTAGATGGGTGATATCAGGTTAAGATGTCAAAAAACTGGACGTTTTTTTGATTTTTTCACTATTTTGACCGTAATTTTTGTTATATATTCTTGTTCCATGCCTCAGTTTACTAAATAGGATTTTAAATCCTGACATTGCTTGTAATGTCAGATGTAGAGGTTAAAAATAAAAGGAGAGAAGATCCGCATATTATTGTTATTTTATAAACACTAAGGAATGGTAATGAAATGTATTTCAAGTACATTCCTTCCCTTGTACTATCCAAAAAAAAGGTTTAGCTATGAAATAAAAACAAAACAAAGCAAACCCAAAATAACCCAAAATATCCCTGTTCTGTTCATTTGAATACAGAGACATCTATTTTCTTTGATTTGTGAAAAATGAAATATATAATGTGATTGGGACATGCTTAAGAAGATAAAATCTCAGAAATGCTGTAAAGAAATTGATAGAATAATCTGGTAGACATATTTCAAATTAAGATCAAATACCCTTTCCTTCTTCAGAAGCAAATGAATATGCCTCCAGATGCAGGCTGAGGGGTAAATAGTTGACCTCATTTCACCAAGGGATACATGCATCCAAATGTGGTCAAAACAGTATTTTGGTTTCCTTGAAGAAATGAACTCAGAGGAGATTATATGACAATGCAGGATGCAGCTTGGACAGAAAGGTGTTGTTCCCAAAAGAAGAAGCACTAAGGAAACAAAAGTAACTTTTTGAGAAGATATTGGGAGTGCATTTTATGAAGTTATCTGATATACAAGTTTTGGATCACTGTCAATGCTTCCTATGGAATCTTTCTAGATTTACCACAGACAGTTGGTACTTAAATCTGATTGCTTAGTTTTCTCATTTAAAACTGCTTTTTTTCTCTATAGAAACTAAAGCTGTGACAGAAACAAAATTGGCATTCAGCTTGTCAGTAAGTAAAGGCATCTGCAATCCATAAAGGTAGCAGTGCCAATATTGACATCTGTCTTGTTCCTGGTCTCACAGCTCTGCTGTTGAGAGCAGTGTGTATTACAGCCCTGATCTCTGACACAGAAATTGCTCCATTCCCTGGAAGAAAGGTTTGTGCTGTTATGGTGCCAGTTTTTATTGGCAGGCTATTGGTGTCAAAAGGGACATAAAATGAACAACTAGAATGGATTCCTCAGGAAGCCTGTAGGAAGTGTCTGTGGCTTGAGGGTCTTGTTAGCTCTGCCACAGCAGAGGTACTGTCTGTGACATTTTGAGCTATAACTGTGCACATCCTCAGATGCATCACAGCATTCACTTCTAACAACTTCACTGGTTATTAGGCTGTAACAAGATGAGATGTGTCAACTTTTGTATTCTAATTATATAGATCTTCTAAAAAAAACCCCAACATCCCACAGAGTCTATTAAAATGGAAGTAGTAGTACTGTTAAAACTTTTGAACAGTATGATTTTCTCCTTGATAGTCCCTTTCCAATCATCATCCTTTTTTCTGTCCATAATAGTTTTTCTCTCTGAGATTTGGCACAATATGTATGATTTAAAAATCTCTGGATTGCTATTTTTAAGTTTTAATTTAATGCTTATAAACCACCTGGCATCATAATCACACTGCTTGGTATGATGATTTGAATTAAGTCCATGTGTTTGTTTTTTTCCAAAAGGATCCTCATGTGTTTAATGCAGCTGGAAGACAAAGCATGTCTTACACATCAGTAGGGTTTGCATATTCTGTTTGTTTGAATCAGAAGGCACTGTGTAAGGGCTTGTGTATTAAAGCAAAATATTTTAAATAAAATTGGTTGAATAGTCTGTTCTGGAATTTTTAGTTTTAGGCTATCAAAACTGCTAGATGTTGCAATCTTTGACCAGCTGTCTCCATTGCAAGATTTGTCTCTTCTGCTCGTATGTCCCTCTGAAATGCCTGCAGCAGTGATAACCAAGTAAAAGAACACTGCCCTATTTAGTCGCATTCTCTGCCTTGTCAACTCTCTTCAGTATTTCTTCTTACACCTGATATTGTATCCTCCATGACAGCTTGACTATGTACAGGCTTTCCTTTCATGAAATATCCTTCTGCTTTTCCCCCTCATTTTTTCCTATTCTCTTTTATTACTAAATTTGCAAAGTTACAAGTTTGTGTGAAGATGCATCAGCTTAAGCATAAGAGTAGGAGCAACTGGACAAAACAAGGGAGTCTTAAATTCCTGAGAATATTTGTAATGTGCAGGTAGCTTTCCTGTGCACAATCTGTTTGGTGTCAGTGGTTGCATGCACTCTATAGAGATGTGAGTTTTGGGAATGCACAAGGACTTTCTTGTGAATTAGAATTGACAACGACCTCTGTGACATACTGAGCTCCTTCACAGAGTGAACTGGCTACAAATCTTACGTGTCCTTGAAACAAAAAGCTGAGTCTACTCAGAGTGAATCATTTGTGTCTGCTCAGACGCACTCAGACTGTATCACCAAAAAGGTAGGAAAAAAACATGGAGGTGGCTGCAAGGAACGTGCTCCATAATCACTACTTAGTGCTCAGGGTCCCCTGATGATTTTTTATTTTACTTTTAATCCAATCAGAAACATAGCTTTTAGAAACATGAATGGTCAGTTAATTCAACATCTCCCTAGCCTTGAACCTTAGCTTGAAGTATAACAAATTCCTGCTACCTTGATACAAGCACGTGGGAATACAAATGTTGTTGGATGAAAGATTTAAGCAAAAATCAGGGAATTTTTTTGTGAAGGGAGATCCCTCTGTATCTTTCAGTGAAACTCTGCAGGACTGAACTGATATTTTCATTTCTGTTTGAGTAAATGAGGTATTTAAAGAAGCAAAGAAAAAAAAGTGGATATATGTTGCTCCATGATTCAGGTATTTTACGTATATTTGTGATATACTGTACAACAGCTATTGGATTCAGGGTATGTCCTTAGCTAAAAAAAACTCAAACAAACAAACAAACAAAAAAGTTTCAATTTATTCAGAGAAAAAAACAATGGTATCTTCTTAATACACATCTGCTTTAGATATCAAATCACTTTTTATATACTCTATAAAGCAATAATAAAACTCCATATTGTACTTATGCTGTGCAGAAAATTATTTTTCTTGAAGGATCAGTAGTATTATCTTCATATATTGGATACCTGAAGAAAAAGTTGTCTAAGGAAATAAGGGAAGCTAATACTGAAAATTCCAGCCTGACATTTTTAATGAACTTTTGGTACTGCAGATATTTTCATTAGTTCTTGAAGAATCTCAGCAACCAAGG
>VWZN01017935.1:0-32360 GCA_013396955.1 Regulus satrapa | reverse complement strand
TCTTAAGATCCTTACCAGTTTTTGTACCGCAAATTTTAAAACTCATCAATGATATCAGAGTTTTCTGTGGTATTTGACAGATAATAAAATAAATGCCTGAACTGTGACATCTGTATGATCTCTGAGTAAAAGATACTCTCCTCTTTCTTTCTTTCTTTTTAAAGAAGTACTTTCAAGCAAAAAAATACTGCTGTGGAAACTTCTTTTATTCAAAAGAATTTTTAACCTAAAAGTTTTGATTTTATTTTTTAAAACAACCTCCATTGTTCTGCAAATCTATTTGACAAAGAGCAAATATTTTTTTCTGGTGTCCTTGATCCTTGAGACACCATTCTCATCTGACTTATGAATTGAAAATTAGTTTGAGTTGATAGTGATTGAAGACTCAAGAAGTCAGAGGTCTCCTAAACAATAGACAAGGAAGTCTATTTTTTCCTATTGGGTTTTCATCTACAAGCAAAAATTACTACATTTTATCTCCAGGTTGTCAATTTGAATGCAGGCTGGAACAAAGAAATCAAGGACACCACAGCCTGATGAGAATGAAGCATCCTTTTAGTGTCCTTTCCTACATGTTCCCAATTCTCTCCAAGCAACAACTGAGACAGCAGGACAAGAAAATGTGCTTAGAGAAGAACTGTACCTGATAAATAAAGGTTCATTGATCCTCATAATAAAATTAGTATCTTTGTAGGGTGAATCAGAGCTAAATAATGTAAACAAATAATTTTGCTGCCTATAGCTAATGCTTAATGATATTATTTCTTTTTCCTACCATGTGAAGTTTACTGAAAGTATTGACTTTAACTCAGTGGCAAAGCTTATATGTACCTGAGTATGTCTAGGATTTCTCTCTCTTTTCAAGACTATTGAAAAAATTAATTGAAATATTTAATATCCATGTTTAATCCTTTCATTGTGCCAAAAGGGTTTCTCTTAGGAACCAGTGAAGCAAATTTCTATTTTCCCATTAAAAGTTTAAAAGCCTTTTCCTGTAAAGTTACTGTATATGTATATATAATATTTATTTTAAATTTTTTATGAAGTAAATAACTAGAGGCATGCATGTGTTTTGGAATTCCATATATGTCACTGAAACAAATTCTTGTATTATCTTATGATAAATTAATATATTTTATGTAGTATATGTAAGACTCTTCATTCCCTGGTTCCAGCTTTGAGTTACATTAAGGCACTCCTGCTCAAAGGCAGAACTGGCATATTACTAGTGGCACAGTAGAATATACGTTTTTATTGAAATTAGCAATGAATTAGTGTTTTTAAATGACCATTGATCTGTTCATCTCCATGGAAGTTACTAAGGTGACATAGAAGGGAGCATGGAATATCTTGAAAAATCACTTGTTGATAATTGTCATAGAAGGGAAAGCCTGCACAGCAACCTCTTAAAAGCCTAGAAACAATCACTAACCAACCTGTTATATAGAAGGTGCAGAGGGATTACACAACTCAGTGACTTGCAAATATAATAGTGATAAATTTTCACTCACTTTTACTCATATGCCATGACAGCACTTATTGAAAATCTTTAAGGAAAAACATAAAATTCTTCATTTTGTAATAAATATTCCTAAAATCAGGATCTTGTTCTACATATCATCCTTCTAATTCTGCCAGTATTTAGCCTTTCAAGCATAAAAGTCTATGACTTACAACATAATTAAATAACTGTAAGAAAACATTAAAATAAATAGGATAGTAGTGACAAAGAAGGAAAAATTATTTCCACCCCTGCCCTCCCAAAAGCATTCAGGGTAATAAATGACATATTCTGGTTGTCTTTTGAAAAAAGCTTTGTGAAACAAACAAAATACCTTATAATTTCTGTCTGCAAGCCACTGCATACAGTTAATACATATGTTAAAATGTGCACAATGTGTCTGACTTTCCACTAATGAGATTTCAAAATCCGTTCTGATTTGCTGCTGTTTACATAGGGAAATTAAAAAATTGATTGGTTACTTCCTTCCCTGGATTTCTGCACCTTGCCTGGCCGCTTGCCGTGACTATGCAAACCTTTGGAGCAAGAAGCAGATTTTGTAGCAGCAGGGGCTTGTGAGGAAAGAGGCTCTGGGATCAATTAAAATGCCAGGCTTTTCCATGCTCGTTTCCAGAGCATCTGTGCATGATTCCACATAAATTCAGGGAATTAAAGATCAGACAAAGGTAAACATTTCCATGCTTTGCTTAGCATTGCATTAAAATGAGAGTATGAAATATGACAAGACCATTCAGACTGAAGCTGTGTTTACAGTCTCCATTTTATTTATTTACATCCAATGCCTTTGTTATTGCAGTTATATAATAACTATAGGCTATTTGAATCCCTGTTTGGGTGCAGATTGTATTTGGAATTTTAAATCAAACTGCTCTAGCTATTGTGAAATAGCATGAGAAACAAATACATTATCTTAGCAAAAAGATAGTGTTTTTTATACATCATATCCCCTTGGAGACACACACACACACAAAAATGCTTTTCAAAAAACCTCTCTAAATAGCAAAAAAGCAGAAGAAAATATTTTTCTAATAATGACACATAGATAAATTCTGGTAATTTTGTATCTTGGCAGACAATTTCAATATCAGACATCCAGACCAGCATACTCCAACCACAGCTGCCTTAGAAAAGCCCTTCTTTGTTTTGAAGTAGTCAGAAATACCCTTGCAAATGGAAGGTATCTTCACCTCTTCATCTCAACAATAATCTATTCCTGCAGGCATACCGACTTTGTTTCTCTGCTGCATGTACAGAGCAGAGCTCAGACCCCTCTGGCATACAGTGCAAGAGATCAAGGTGGAGAAAGATGCACCATCTTTTGTTGCTGGCTACAGGTGGGGCATGGAAGCACATGTTGCAGGGAAGTGATGGGATACTACCACTCCTCTTGGAGAATGCACTGTCAGAATGAACAAGCAATTGAGACTGAGAGAAGACAACACAGAAACAGATTTAGAATTAAGAGATAATGAAATGCTGTCTGAAAATGATGGAGAAAGGATTTCAGTTAAATCCAAAAGGGTTACATATGTAGAATAATTTTTTATAAAAGCAGTTCAGGGACACAAAAATGTTTGCCTTGAGATAATATCTAGTGAAGACTGTGTCTGTGGGTTTCTTACGTTACCAGATTCTGATATTTATCTCAGTATAGTATAATGCTTTAAATAATTTCAATATTCCTTAAGGCGTTCAACATTATCAGTCACTTTTCTAGCCTTCTTCAAAAATTCAGATGAAAGGGTTTTACCAGAGACTATAAACCATAAAGGTTCTTAACTGAATTTGACCTGCTGAAGTAATTTTGGTGAGAATGTAGCAGTTCATGTTGCTCAGAAATATGTATGAGACGGTGCAAATTTTATTATTCTATGTAATGAACTGTATTGTTCATTTTGTGTGATGGATTGAAAGGATAGAGATGTATAAAGCCTGGGTACTCTTTGGAGCAGCTGACAGTTTTCTGCTGTTAAGAACCCAGAAAAGAAGTGTTGTTATGAGAGGAGGAGGAGAGATTTTTTCCAGATTGTGGTAGTTATTTTTGTACTGTTGCTGCCTTCTCAAGACTACATAGATCACATCTAACACCAGCAAACTTCTGCTGCTTGAGAATTGTGGTGTCTTTTTTTCCTTAAGGACAGATTTATGGCCTTTTGGAATCTGCAATATTCCTTTACAGCAATTATTTTTTTGGTGATATGATTATATAAATGATTTTTTTCCCCTGTAGTCCAGCTGTATGGAACTGCCAGCCATTGATATATTCAGCCCTATCACCTGGATTTCCAGCTGCAAAGCTGCTTTACAACATTAGAGACTGTGTGTTCTGAGGCTATAGGAAAGTAATACCTTTTGTTTTACAGTTTTAAATGCACAACAGCAGAAGGTTTGTCAAAATCCATTACCACAGCATCATGATAAGCTTACAGTGTCCTTTTACCTTATTTTTAGTTCTTAATAATTGAGTGTTAATTTAAAACCTGCCAAGAACATAGAAATAAATTGCCTAATCTTTCAGATGTATACATATTGGTTTTTTGCATTATATGGCAGAACAGTTATATCAATGATGGTTTCATAGGATGAGTGAAAATAGGCAAAATGTTAGCATTGTGTGATTGTATTACAAATGCAGACTTCAAAAATCTTGAACTGCCTCAGCTGTCTGCCTTGCTTTGGGCTAAGTTGTATGTATTTAAACCAGGAATCACCATGGAGAAAAAAATCTTTGGAATGGTTAATGGATTGCTAAGTTCAACTATTTTTTTCTTCCAGTATTGAACCTTTGGCCTTTGCAGGTGATTGCCCCAGTAGCATTTGTTTCTCCCTTCCTTTTTGGAGAAGAAAAACAGTTTGCCTCTAGAGAGTGTTCAAAATCTTCTCAGGTTGACATGTTTTCTGAGATGAAGGATAATATATTTATTTCTTCCATCTTTCCATTAATCCAAAGGCTAGATGAGAAAAGACATTTTGTTACATTCTCTTCTTGCGGATAAAGTCTTGTTTCATATCAAAAGGCAAAGCTGGAGAAAAGGATACTGAATATTCTGCAGCTTCTTTGGAGCCAGTTCACCATCTGCTGCTCTATTAAGTTTTGGTAATAAAACAATTTTCTCAGCCTATTAGACTCTTACACATATCCTAATCTATTTTTAAAACCAACACCATCATATGTACTGAGTGAAGTATGCAGTTGCTGTAGAGCAGTTTTCTGTAATACTTTAGTTGATTAGGATTAAAACTAAATTTTTGCTCCAAATTCTGTGTGAAAATTGCCTAGAGCAGCATCATTATCCATGTTAACAATAATTAACACATTGAATTAACACCTTGGACAATGCAGAGTGGGAACCTCCCTTTTTCTGCTAACATAACTGTTGTCTTAATATTTTACATATGAGCACTTTTGTCCTCCAAAAAGTATAAAGTTATATTTCTACCCAGCAATTTGATATCTAAAGTAGACTTCTGCATCTTAAGAAAGTGAATTTTAATTCCAAATTGCAGAGTATGCATTTAATTATAGACTGAATTAATACCATTCATGATGCTTTTATTGCTTTTATAATTTTTATAAATAAAAAATATTTTCTAATCACTTTTATAGGAACAGTCACAAGATTTGACATTCCTTTTACACAAAACATGCTCATAATCAGGGAAATCTGTGGATATTGGGCAGCACAATGATGTTTCTGAGCTTGTGGTGTCTGCTGTTTTGCCATATGTGGTTTGAAGAGGACATGGTCTCTGCTCTGGTCCTTCTGCTTCTCTGGCTAGCTCTCCCTTTGTGAGATGAGGGGATATTGGCTTTGACAGGGATTGTGCAGGACTGAAGCCAATGACAGCACCAAAGAGCACACATGAAATATATACTCTTGTTTTGTTGGTGGTGGGCCATCCACCTTGGAAAAGGACATTATAATATAAGCTTAGACCTCTTTTCAGGCATACAAATTATAAATTAAAATACTCTGAAACAAAAATATGAACAGTTTTTTAAGGGAGAGAGCATACTTGGAGAAAAGGAGAAAGGGTATCATGTTAGTCTAAAACATATCTTTGATCACTACAATTGGACCCTTCTGCTTTAGCATGGCTTCAGTGATGCCAAATGCCTCTGCACCTTACCACAGGAGCATTTCCCTGGCTGGGGATGATCCTCAGGTGGCACTGAGCTTTCCTCAGCCATACCAGAGAATCCACCTTTCAAACAGTTGGTCATACTAACTGCCTTAACAACCTAGGGAAAAAAATCACACATTCCTGAATGTTCAGAGGAAGAAAGCATGTTTGTCTCTCAAAGCACATTGCTTCATTTAACACATGCAGTTCTCAATAAAAGCAGTGGTGTACCTGGCCAAAACCTTAGCAGCTCTTTGAAAATTTGCCTCTAATGTGAATAACCATAAAGTGTATTTAAGTGCAGACGAATATGCTTCTACTGCACAAGCAATTGTAAAAATAAAATGTCTCCCACTGCTGCCAATGCATTACCCTGAAAGATTACTACAACACATGTGCTCACAAATGCAGCACAGTCTAAACTTGGCTTACTGCAGCAAACCACAGTAACTCTTTCCAAGAAATGTTTCAGTGGTGTTGGCCTTAAAGGTTGTTCATACTCCTGACAGATGACCCAAATAACAGAATGCCATGAACACACCAGGTCATTGCTTGAGAGCAGCCATGGTTCTGCTTTCTGTGCTGCCCCATGCCCCTCCCAACACAGCATCTCATTCTGCCTTGTGGGATCGCTCCAGGCAGTGCCTGTACAACCTTTCCCCCCAGGTCCCTGTTTTCCAGGACATGTTGTTGCTACTGTGCTTGTACTCTCCACAATCCAAAGTCATAAATGCTGGTGCAATAAGGAAAAATTGTACATTCCCTGACATAATTTTAAAGTTCACAAAGCACCTGAGAGCACCATACATGTGACAATTTGAGAGAGCAACTTCTCTGTTTGAGCATGTCTAATAGAATAAGGAAAAACATGTTTTCTGTTCTTTATCAAAGAACTACAAGCACTTTCAAAATGGTATTATTACTTTGTACTATGAAAAGCACATTTTGGTTTGGTTTCTTTGTTTGGTATTAAATTGAGAAAACTTGGTGAAATTTGGGAGAGAAATATGAATGGCAACTGCTGCATTTCTCCACTTTTAACAGCTGATTATTTAAAGGGTGATCTAGGTCCTGTGCTTGAGTAATTAATAATGTATCATCACAGCAGTTCAGCAGTGTTCCTCTGCATTCCTTTAAAAGTTCCCAAATGGACATTCACTGTATATTTTTATATTGTTCCTTTAATTTCTTCAACTAACCATCTTTAATAGCAGATTTTGCCCTTAGAAGGAGTATTTAAGGCAATCATTGCAGTGCTTGGTGTGGTATTTTTGTTCTGAATGTTAGTTTCAAGTACATCTGTTTGAATTATTGTAATTTTAGCCTGTTACTTTTAAAATTTATCTTTTGGGAATTGGTTTCAACTCCTGTGAACCATCCCCTACTAGTAGTCACCACATATACCACCTACAAGATCTGTTTCATTTATTGTTTTTAAATTATCCACATTATGCACATTATAATACAAGTCAAATAAATTTGATATATAGCATGTAAGAGTCTGTTATTATTGGTATAGAAGTGCTAATTTAAGGTTTTTTTTCCCCCCTCAGATAATCATCTTCTTCAAAAGTGGAGAAATAACAGACAATACCAAATAATGAACATCTATCTCATTTCTGGTGGAGTGAAGGAGTAGATTAAAGTTATACTACTAAAAAGATGTTTACCTTTCATGAATCATAAACTGGCTCTTGATTAGCCAGCCCATCAGTTCCAAACAACTGATGAACAATCAATCATGATCTGCCGTAATCTCACCTAGTGAAATTCAGAATGAAGATTTATGAGTCAGGATTTCATTGTCTTGCAGAATTTGTTAAATTTTTGAGCAGTCATTTAACATAAGTCAAAATACATGTAGCTATGTCATGAATGATTTTCGTTTTTCATCTCTGCTTGATTGATGTGGAAATATATCTCCTTTTTAGAGTTCTTCAAACGGTTCCAAGGTATACTTAAAGTTCAGGTATCTCTAACCTTGTTTAACTTGAGATAGAGAACTTAATTTTTAAGTTTCTATGGTAAAGAAAACTAAAAGCAGCAGTTTTGCAACACAGATTGTGCTCTTGGTTGTAATGCTGAGTTTCAGAATGGCAATAGACAGAGCTTACAGGGGACAGCCAGGATTTTACTTATAGGTACTTTATTTCAATCTCTTTTTAAATTTTTTTTCCTGGCATCCTAAAGGAATGAAACCAACCATATATTCGAAATTTTACACATAAAAAAGCATTTACAGAATTGGGGCTTTTTCATAACCTGTCTGTATAAGGTTTGTAATAACCTCAAACAATGTAATTTGTTTCAGGACACTCCTGGTTTCATATCCCATTTTCTTTGATCTTTTTTTCACCTGTGTTTGTTTCTTTATTTGTTTTTTAAATCCTGTTGGATTATATTGGTCAAGAAATACCAAATTTTAATTCAGGGGATTAGAAATACATTTTCTTCCCAACACATCATTATACTAATGCTAAAATTTCATAGAAAAGAATAGTGATACCTACTTCAAGAATGCTCAAAATAGATAATCAAAACTATATTCTTTTACCGACAACCATATATAATATTAAGTTAATTGTTATGTATGCAGTTAATCACTATTTAATGAACTGAACAAAGCTCCCTGTTGAGATGTCTCTATTTAGCCTGCTGTTAAAAAACTCCAGGGATTTAAATCCCCAAATTTTTTTTCAGTTATTTAATTATTGTCTAATTTAATTATCCTGAAAATTAAAATTATAGAACTTTTTTGTGTGCACCTGAGAGATACAGGCAAAAAATCTTTTTTACTATGGAAAGAAAAAAGAAATCCATTTGAGAACTTATACTGGCTAAAATAAATTATTAAACATTGACATAAATTCACATTTAAAAATATCCTCTGAAATAGTGTAGAAAAAGCACTAATCATAATTTAAGTTCACTAAAATTAAAACCTGGATTTTAGAAAACATTTTTCATTTATAGATTTTGGACTATTTTACAAAAAGAGGCAAAAGAATTGTTTTGTATTACAGAGAAAGCTGAGGCTGAGAGTAAGGAAATAATCTAAAGATAGAAGACAGGCCACTGGCAAGGCCAAATAGAATAGATACCTGAGTCAATACCCTATTTACTAAATCACATCAATTAATATTTTTTCTTAGAAATCCTGACTGTGTGGCTTTTCCTGGCTTTATTCAGATACTAAGTGAGAAAATACAAGAGTATGTACTAGGGTAGATTGATATGTTTATTACTTCTACATGAAAATGGAAGACTCATATACCAGGACAGAAAGTTGCACACTGCCAATTCTGTGAGGATCTCTCCTCATTTAAGTTGGTATCTATGTTTTCAAACTGAAAAAAATGCCTGAGCCTCTACCCCAGAGTCTTTGTGCAGCTGCAAGTCTTTGCTGATCCAGTCACTCCAGTTTGTAGTAGGATGGGGTGAATTAACACTAGTCTCTTTGCTCTTGGCTCTTTTTCCTAGTGAGATTAAAAAGTTCTGGGTAATCTAGGATGGACTCATATTGCCGCTGTGGCAAGCCTTCTGAGATGGCAAGAAGCTTTTGGTGTCCTCTGCATACAGGATATAGGCAGCAACAGACACACCCCAATTCTCTGTATATAACTTCTTCTTCACTAGGACCAAGTGTGACCTAATATAGTGTGTTATTTTTCATATAGTGTCTCAAAAATAGTGTAAAATCTTGTGTCAGAGTGATGAGATGCATGATGAGATGAATTTTCACATTTCTTGACTTCTGCAGGCAGCATCTGGTGATTTGAGTCCCAGAATACTTAGTCATCTATCTTATTTTCATTTCACTGTTATATCTTTTTGAGACACCTAGAGAAAATCTGTACCTAGAGAAAAATCTAACCATATATTATATTTTTAAATTGCATGTATTAGTTACCTCTGTACTTTCAAAATTTATCATAGAATTATAGAATAGTTTAGGGTGGAAGACATCCTAGACATCTCATCTACTCCCACTGACATGGACAGGGACACTGTCCACTGTTCCAGGTCACTCTAGTCCAACCTGGCCTTCATGGGATGGCACATGCACTTCTATGGGCAAAGTGTGCCTGCGCCTCATGACCCTTACAGGGAGGATTACTTCTTTCAGTTTGAAGCCATTCACCCTTGTTCTATGCCCATGTGAGAAGTCCCTCTCCAGCTCTCTCGTACCCATTTAGGTGCTGAAAGGCATTTTAAGGTGTCCCCAGAGTCCTCTCTTCTTGGGCTGAACAACCCCAACTCTCTCGACTTGTCTTCATGGGAGAGGAGATCCATCCGTCTTGACTCGGTTCAACAGTTTGTACATGTTTGTAAGTAAAGAAAAAAGATGGTATACATATTAACAAGCTGAGGATTATTTTCCATTTTATTCCAAGAGCAATTCCTTTCTTTTGGTCCTCTCTCCCCACCAGTCCCTCTTCACAGGTACTTTTGTGCCCATGCTGGGGCACATAAGTGGTGCTAAGGCTCTCTTGTTTCTACCTTTAGGATTCTTACTTCTTTTCTGATGCATGAGAACTGAAATAAGTGGTTGTCAAGCTGATCTACCCTTTTATGGTGAACAGCAATAGCATGAGGCCAATCTTTAACTGTTTATTTAGAAAGGACTGTCTATCATTCTTGCTTATAGAAAAGATAATGTAGATAAATGTAGTTCTGGTTGATAAACTTGCAAACTAGACTGCAAAGCTTACACATCCACTTGATTGAGTTCAAGCAGGTAATACCTTCAGAATCCCAAATCTTTTTTATAAGCATCTGCTGGAGAACAGATGGAGATTGCAGAACAGAGATTGCAGACAAATATTGAGAGTTTATGCACATACCTAGCTAAAAATAATGTTTTAGACCAAAGATCACTTAGTATAGAGTTTTCTAATTATTTTATGGAGCCCTTTGCTAGGATAATGATATTAATGGATATTAATTGCCCTAGTGACCTTTTCTGATACACTAGTCATGCAAAATAACTTTAAATTCCTAGAGAATGAATTAATGCCAGCTCCCACAGACTGTCTGAGACAGGAAAGGCAGGGGGAACCACAGAATTTTTGCCTTCTATTTAAGTTTTATTTTACCATCCAAAATCAACCACATATGGAAGTGTGAAAAGTTATTCACATTCTCTACCCTCTTTATTCTCACAAAGCCACTTGTGTACCTCTGACTAATTCAGAGACCATGCTTACATGACAATCAGCAATTTCAGATGACTGAGTTGCATACAGGTACCATGCACACAACCAAACTTTGCCTAATCACCTATTTACATAGAGCCATGAGGTATTTTGTGTTCAGCACTTCCCCAGCCACACTGCAATGCATGCTTAGAACAGCCAGTTCAAAGCAAGCACAAATGTACCTACGAAGTCCTTAAGCATCCATTTGACATCAGCAAATATCCAGGTAAAGCAGCACAGGTTGCTAAAGTCTTGCCGAGATTCTCAAATTATGCATATCCACTCGAGAAATAGGAATTATTTCTTTTGATGAATAAATGCAGTTACCCCTAATAGTCTCAGAAATTGTTTATTTTTCAGTGTGGAACTTTCAGATCATCATAGCAAAGACGTTTGCTATGAAGGCAGTACCTTCAAATAATGAGCACACTTAGGTATCTGTAAAAAAATTTCCTGCAAAAAGATATATTTACGGACCAGTTCTCCTGTGTGTTCCCGAAAGACAGATTTTTGTGCCCTTGTGTAGGTTCTGTATCTATTGCCTATATTTGTTGAGTTACTCACCATGAATCATTTCCTGATTGCAAAACATTACAAAAGGCAACTGCAAAAGAAAAAGAGGCTATAGCAGGGTAGAATACATCTAATCACAGAGACCTGCTGTATACTAACAACTTGCCACATAGTTTTCCAAAAGTTTAATTTAATTGCAATACAATACAAGCAGGTTATGGCCCATGGAATCTGCACTGCAAAACCTTAGAACAGTATACGTGAGTTGTAATTTTATTTTATCGCTGATGGACATGACGTATTTCACCTCAGACATCTTTCAAGTGATTTTCTGAGGTCTGTGGGTTGGATGTGACTTTGGTAAAGCTGCATATTTGACAATAACAAATATACATCTCTGGTTAAATTAGGTTGTTGGCTTGTCATTCATCACACTGAATCTACTCTCTGTCAGTTAAAAGTTATATCTGTCCTTTGGGAGAAAATTTAAGAGAATTGCTTGAGTTTCTCCTAACAACATTTATTTGGCGATACTGAAATGATGAGATTGACACATTTGTTTTAGGTGTGTTTTTATGTTATAGATGCCCATTGAATGTCTTGTAATGTACAGTGTTACTTACAAGTAATTGTGGGAGAAGGAGAATGCCACTCTGTAATTGATAATGTTAGTATGATAAACTGTTGAGCCAAACACAGTGCAGGCTGCATTGATCATCTGTTAGAAATGACATTATTTCTCACTTTATTATATAGCATAATAATAATATCAAAGTAACTTCAATGTTTCAGCAACTGAAGTGGAAAAGATGTAAGCTACCTAATGGATACACCTTTTTTTTAGCTGCATTCATGTATTTATTTGTAGGAATGTGCTTCTTTGGAAGCTGCTACTGTAGCACATCCATTTGTAAGTCAGCATGTTATAAATAAAGGCAGTTATTAGGAAATTTAATATTAAGTGAAGCTTTCCTCCCTTCTCTTCTTCCACTGAAATTAAAAACTATTTGCAAGGTAAATAGAAGCTTTTTGCATATAGAAAAATATATATAACCCCCCCTCCCCACTATATGAATGCTTTACCTGACTTTTCCAAAGACTTACTATTATGTCTTCTACTTTCAATTAATTAATTACTTTAAATCTACAACGCAAAGTTTGTGTGAGGACTTTTTTTATCATTTGAGAATCTCATATTTTTATTTCTATTTATTAGGAATAATTTATTTCTAGTAAACCAGCAACTCAATTAATTGTACAGGTCTAGGTTTATTGTACAGGCGAATAATACATGATTCTGCAACAGGAGTTTTGTCTATGTCTGTCTAATGTGCTTTCAGTCTGTCCAATCTGTGTTTTATAGCAGTTTTCTTGTCAGCATTGCAGCATACTAAAATGAAAGGAGGATTTACAAATATATTTAAAGAGCCTATTCTATAAATAAATCTTATTTATTTTCGAGGAACAATGAAACACAAAAGCTTTTGTTTGTTTGTGTCCAAGCTGTGCTCTATGTTGCCTACATTGATAAAGAAAGGATGGAGGGTTGGGATGAGGCTGTTTTGCTTTGAAGAGAGAAGGAGTCTTAAAGATTATATATTGTTGCTTGGTTACAGCCCTTGTTTTTCACCGCTCCTAGAGATAAGTTGTGATGTTAGGTAAGACAAAAAAATGGGTTTTGTTTCAAAAAACTCTTTACATCCAGAGCTCTTGATGGGGTTCTTAAGAGCGCTCCTTTTCTTAAACACTTATGTCCTAAAATACATTTCATTGTTTTCCTCTGATGCTGTACATCTGTATAAGGGTGGCAGATGTCTCTTTTGAGTACCCTCTTGTACATATGCGCAGCCATCATTTCCGCTTTCAATCTGCTGCCAGTATTCAGTGAATTCTCATATTATGGGCCAAAAAATTGTCCTGCATGACTGCTGAAACCAATACACACCTGTGCTCTCTGCACTAAACAGCTGTGATATTCATAACCCTATTTTAATATGAAGCAGCCAAGAGGGAAGCCAGTGTTTAGAAAGATATATGAAAGAACAAATAACAAAAAAAATTATAATCTGGTACTTTGCAAATAAAAGTCAGTGGAAGATCTTTTCTGTAGTAAAATGAAATTAAATTTGTTAATGTTCCTCCTAGGGTGATACTTACTTTTGGAAATGTATCAGTGATGTTCCTCTGCAAATAACTCCTCCCCATTT
Organism: Regulus satrapa; assembly: GCA_013396955.1. Lineage (NCBI taxonomy): Eukaryota > Metazoa > Chordata > Aves > Passeriformes > Regulidae > Regulus > Regulus satrapa. Next base: position 18,795 of record VWZN01017935.1, on the reverse strand, counting down.
TACTGAATCCAACTCTCTTTTGTGCTCCTATAATATTCACTCCACCTAATTAAAGAGCAGACAACTTCTTATATGTGATGAGAGATTTTGGACCCAAGGTCATCTAAACTCAGGACATGGTCTGAGCACTAGGCAGAGGTATCAAGTATGTGTCATCTCTTAAACAAGTCCTGGTTTTTGACTGACACATGTCACAGAATTGCAGGCTCGCCTCCAGAATGGACACCTTGCCATTTTATAATGCTTTGCAATTCATCATTTGGTTTTCTCTTGAAATCCCAATGAGTTAGTTTTTTACTTATTGGCTAAACTATTTGAAACTCAGTTTATTTTGACAGTTTCTGATCACAGGCTGTTGTTGCTATGATGTATGGCAAGGTATGAAGTTGAGGCCACAACAAAAGAAAATGGCAGACCAAAACATACGAGATTTTGTTTCTGCCTACATCAGTAACAAAATATGACAAAGTCTGTGAAGCCAGGGTTTCACCTGAAGTAATTTTTCCACGTTCCCCTTCCTAAATCTCAAATATCCTTAAACTGGAAATTTAGCATGAGACATATAAAGCAGCAAATTGCTGGACGTGGATTACACTTCAACCATGAAATCTCTCTAAAACAGATATGAACTGTGCCCACCTCCATATGTTCATGCACTTAACTCCCAAATCAGGGAAAATAAAGGGGTTTTTTTCCTTTATTTTCCCTCTTCCTCTCCTATCTGACTTCTCTTTGAATGCAATGGGCAGTATTGATAGCTCCCCAGAAGACAGCATGTGGGAGGGTGTTGATGAAAAACTCAAAGGCAAATATAAATTAATAAAACAGATGCAGGTATATTTCCCAAGGTCTGTCAAGCAGAGATATAATTAAGTTTGGATTTAGGAGGTATAGAAATCTTTCACAGCAAAAATTTAAGGAAAAATCCTTAGAGAGTTCTGCCAAATGTTAGAATAATTATCTCTTAAATAAAGCTTTATTTGCTTTCCTTCATTGACTATTGTAAATTCCAGATGCTGTCAAACTGCTTTCACTGTTTGATTGATTAAATTGATTATTTTGTTTTATTATAGAAAACTGTACTCTATAAAAATTACATAGTGGAAAAACAAACTGTATTAGTGAGACATTGGTAGGCTAAACCTTCCCACTCTTTCTCACATCTTAGACTTCTTTCATGAAATTTTTTGAGATTTCAAAAATATACCTTTTTTAGCATCCATGGCAGAACTGCAATATTTTAGCAGTTTGCTCCAATACATAAAAAAATTGGAATAACCAAAAATGTCTTTCAGATCCTTTGGTCATACCTCTGCTCTTCCTAAATACAGAGACTACTAAGTGTGTCTTTTGTCTCAACATCCTCTCTACTTCACCAAAACAGCTTCATCCAAATCCTATCATTCTTAAGTGGCAACATCTCCTGATAGAAAAATGCTTAGCTGTAGCCAAAACATTTCTGTTTTCCAGTACATAAAGATGGGGTTTTTTTCTGCTTAAAATTCTGAGCTCTTGGTTGCAAGCAGAATTTTTAGGTAGAATAATAACAACAAAAATAACTGAAAATAACATTTCCTATGGAATAATTTGGATGGTCTTCTACTGAATAATTTTCATAAAACACTTCCTTCAAACCTACTTACAGGAGAATTTAATATATGGGCTTTAAATTTTCCTTTATTAGATCTTCTCATAAACTAATTATTGTGTTTCATTTTGATTGTTTTTAAGTGTTTTTCTGTTTAAGTGTTTAAGTGTTGATGATTTTAAGTGTTGGATTGCAAATTTAATCTACAATATTTAGAAGCAAAAATTAAAACTACAGAGAGCAATTTCAGGTGAAATTATACTAATATTAAAATTTCCCATATGAATTTCTAAGCCTTTCTGTAGTTTACAGTCTGTTTTTTGAAATGTGGCAGGGAATTAATCTTGCAATCTGCTGAATTTTGATTTCCCAGTGGAAATCAACCCGGAATGGTCAAGGCTATGAGCTATGTAAAATTATCCTTTACACAGGGGAATGCTCAGGGCTGGTTTGGTGTTAAGGTGAAAAAACCATTTGGCAGTGCAGTTCAGGCAGCAGATAGATGAGAAAAATAAAATGCTGAGAGCTCTGGAAAGCTAGGCTAGCCATGGCACCCCTCTGGAAAGAAAAAGATTCCCCCACAAATTTAATTTGCCATCTTCACTTTTCCATTCCTGAAGGAAGAGTAAATCCAGCTCTGCACCTCTGTCTTTCTTACTCTCCTTTCTGCGTAGCAGAATTACCTGGGCTGTAATCTCTCATAGCATCTCTCATAGCAGAGTGCCAGGTACTATCAAGTAAGACAAATTTCAGCCATTTCTGATTAAAAGGAATTTTTCTGAGAGACTGTGGTTGACTTTCCTATTTTTACCTCTAGACATCATTCTCTTAGTAATGGAAAAGGGAAGAGGATCTGTCAATCCAACTATGAGAATGGCAAGGAGTTCTGAATGCCTGTGGCAAAAGTTGCCCCAGACTGAAGCTGACTTTTAACCACTATCACTTACTCTATTCTAGCAATACACAGGGGAGCTAAAATTTGTGTTTCAGACCTTGGTTACAACTTGTATATTAGGGTTCATCTTTCTAGCATATTCTGCGCTGTGAGTTATCATTGACTCACAGTAGAAAAAGGAAATTCTTTGCATTTACAAGGTTAGTATCTATGGTAGCTTAACTGAACAGAGGGGTTGCACAAATAACTCTACTACTCACATAATGGACTGATGTTATCTTGAGGTTATGTCTATTTAAAGACAATCTGTTTAACAAGTACTGTAGCATGCTGTATCTTTAAAATTAGACAACACCTATGTACATAAAGTGTGCCTTTAGTTATTATCAGCAAATAAACCTTTAGTAATGAGGTTTCAGATCTATTGGTTCAGTGTTGGTAATAATTCTCTGTGGAACTGACTTCAGCCCATTAAGCAAGCCTGCTTCTGCTCCTGTTGTTAATTTGACGGGACTGTGTCACATTAAGTAGAACAAACATGTTTTCACCCACTCAGCCATCCAGAACGGACATGGCTGTTACTCTAACAACTAGATATTGATTGGAAGCATTCACCCTTTCTGACCTAGGGCTGGTACATGAAAACAGAGCCAGGACTGATTAAGAAATTGTATGTGTTTGTGCACATATGTGCAGTGTTAATTGTCCACATAAATTTCAGGCCTTTTGAATTCATGTCATGTTAATGCTGTGAGCATGAGATCTGTCACTCATTTCCTGCAGAAGCTGTGAAGCCTCATTTATCTTTAATTATTTATTTGTCTGCATCCTTGTACCCATCTGGTGAGACCATGCTTTCAGGGTCCACTGCCCCATATTGAAAAATTTGCTTATTAGCTGTAGTTCTAATAAAACTGTCTCAGGAAATGATGAAGAATCGTTGGGATTTGTTTCTGATTTTGAGGTCATATATGACATAATTCAGTAGATGGTGGTGTGCTGCTTTTGCGTGTTCTTTATACAGAAAATATCCTTAGCTGGCCATTTCTGTAGACAACCTAGAAACAGAGGAATTAAAGGGGACAAAAAATGAAAAAACAACAACAACAAAAAACCAAAACAAAAAAAAAACACAAAAAAAGGGGAATTTTTTTCATCTATTAATGAAAGCAGGCAATATAAATGTTTAATATACTGCACGTCCTTCCTATGAATTTTGCTCTACTGCTTACATTCAATACACACTTGGATGCATACATGGTCTAATTTGCAGTACAGAGAGAAGGAAATGGGGTGAATTGCTGCAATAGCCCATGCTGGTCAGCTGTGGTGAGGCTGCTTGTCTTACCACCAGGAGAATCATAAACTTAAAGGTAATTCTGCTGGATTCAGTGAAGTCATGTACCTCTACCTCCTGCAGACCTTCCTCAATGAAAGCAGAAATGTGGTGATTTCTTTTTCTTTGATATTCCTCTCAATTTCTTTTTTCTGCTCCCTCTCAAATATTAGGTCTTTACCAACTGTATTATATGACTCAGTAGAATTATGCTACATCTTTTCAGCTTTACTGTTTCTAAAAAATAGTACCAAGACCTGATAATAAGTTTTTGCTTATGAAAGTAACTACTACACATTTTCTTACAGTAAAAAATAAAGTTGGGCCACTCAAAGTGGGAAATTACAGGTTTAGGCACTTTTGACATGGTGTAAAGGAATAATCATGAGGGCTAGATACCTCTCTTATGTTCTCTGCAAAGTAAAATATGCAACATATGTAATATATACTTTCCACTATTTAGTGTGGGGTGTTGTCTGGCACTAGAATAAATATTTATAAAAATATAGACATTATAAAAACATACTATAAAATACTTTAAACAGTTTTTAAAATCTAGATTTTTAAAACTTAAATACCTAATTTCCAATGTAAGGTATGTAAGAAAACAATGCAACATCATGAAAAAAAATGGAAAATGAAATTTTTAAAAATTTATTGCTTTCAAGATATAGCAAACAGAAACTAAAATTGCACTTTTCTTGCATTTCTCTCCTTCATAAAGTAGGACCAAGCAAGACAACAGTGAAGAAAACAACATTGAACTTTATCTAAAAATAGAAATTTTATGGGCATGATTAATTAATATAAAATATAAATATACTACTGAAGTAGCAGCCCTTGTCCCTCCCTGGTAATTCCAGGCTAGCTAAGTCATGGGAAAGGCAGGGGTGCCCTTCTCAACCAAGATAAAAGACCAAAGGGCTCCTCTTCTCTCTGGCATGATGTTGGATGTTTATTTGGCTGAAATCCAGGAGGGAAAAGAGAAAGAGGGAAAGATTTACTGGGGTATTTCAAACCTTAGTAAAGGGGCAGGGAGGCATACACCTCAGCCAATGGGATAACATTCCAGGGACGAGGGAGGGGAGGGGATAAACACATCACACTTGGGGGGAGGAATACATAGAAACTTAGAACATAGGTATATTTGCAATACCGCATCTCCCCCTATTTTGTTATATAAAATTAGCGAAGGGTAATTAGCTTATATGAATTATTGACATGAAGTGGCCCACCAATTTCCATTCACTGGCCAGTAAGGGTTCCTCTGGTCTGCCAACTCTATATGGTTGACGTAGTGGAGATCAGCTAATTGGTGCCCTTGTAAAGTATCCTACTCAATATCCCGAACACTAACACTATTAGCAAAATAACAACTAGAAGCGACAGAATAGTTTTCACTACTGAAGCCCACTGCCCCAAGAGTCCCCAGTTTTTAAACATTCCACTGAACCAATCCTCAGCTTCTTGCTTGACTTGTCCAATCATGCTTCTCATTTCTCGGAGTGTGGCGTGGACATTAGGAGCTTTCGATGTTAAATTCATGCAGCAGAGACCCTCAAACTCCTGACACTTGTGTCCATGAAATAAGAGGAGAAAGTCTATTGCAGCACGATTTTGGAGCGTGGCCTGCCTGGTTATTTCCTCATCTTCTAGGAAGGCATTTGATGTTCAGTTACTCATTCAAGATGTCCTAATCCTCCCAGGGCTTTGGCTGCAGCCACCCAAGGAAGGAATATAGATGCAGCAGTTCTTTTTGATTTGGACCAATGAAAACTTTCTGAATCACAATTTGCATCTAAATTTTCAACACTTCTCTTTTGAATTTTCTTAGTTGAATTATTTTTATGGGTCCATTCGCCAATTAATGTTTGATTGAGTGTTAGCAGTGATAGGCGCCCTATAGTGCACGGCCCTCCAAGGAGATGGGATGGAATCCCTGCCCATGCTAAGTCCCCACAAATGAGGAACAGTACTTTAGGGAGGCTTTTGGGATGTGTCTGGGATGGGGATATAGCCTAGGACACGGCACCACCTTCTTGCTGTGAATTCTTCCCGATATTGTACTATGTTGTGAAAGGTTTTTTTATTATTTGGAGGACTGACTCTAAAGTGTGCGCAGTATAATGCTGGAGAGGAACCCAGTAGCTCTAACTCTTGAGGTTCCTGGGCTGCCCTAGGTAAATGTGACAGCCACTCCTCAACAGGGTTTTTAAACTCTGCTTCCCAACTACTGCAGTGATGAAATTCAGTAAAAATTGGGAAGAGAAAATGGCATAAAGGAATAAATGAGAGATCCCAAACAACAAAGGACAATGTTCATCAAAGAGAAAAAAAAAATCATGTTTTATATAGAAATATTTCTCTCTACAATTTTAGTGAAACACTTCTACAATGAATGAACTTATTAAAAAATATCAGGTTTATGGAAACAATTTTTTCAAAGAAAAAAAATCTTGGTTTTGAAAGTGCTTTTATTTTCCTACCTTGTTATACTTTCAAGCACCTGGAACAATCAGAGGAAATATTGTTTGAAAACCCTTCAAGAAGAGTAATGAAATTTAATGTTTGTTTACTATAGCTCATAATTTGTGAAGCAAACAATTTCAGAAATATATTTTGGTACTCTGCTTTACGGAGATCACTGAAATTCAGCTGAGTGGACATGATGATGAAAAGTGATTCTGGGATGACTGCATTTGAAGGGATTAAAGATTTATGGAAGCTCTGCAGAGGGATGCAAACCTGGAAGAACATCAGAATAGACAATTAGTCTTAGGGGATAATTCTGATGTGATTTATAAATTATCAATTTTTTTCATATTATTAAACTATAAATTATTTTTTATTATTACCCCAGAAAATCAAACTCATCATTTCAGAACAATAGTGCTGCAGGATATTATATAAATGTAATCATGTATATAACAAAATCATCCAGCACACTGTGATAAGCAGTTAGTGTTCAATTGCAGCTAGTCAATATTACTCTTCTAATTATGTTAAAAATGTTGACTTCTAATGAATATTTCATTTGGAAATTTTAGAGGCATATTTTACAGCACTGTGCTTTATAGGCACTATATCTTTCTGGTTCTTAACATGATTTATGTAATCACAGAACGGATAAGGTTGGAAGGGACCCCAGGGGTTCATGTGGTCTAGCCTCTCTGCTCCAACAGGGTCATCCCATGACTCAGGATTGCATCTCACTCTTCTTGAATATCTCCAGTGAGTGAGACTCCACAACCTTTTATGAGCAATCTGTTCCAACGTATTGTCATCCACATCATAAAGAAGTTCTTATATTTAGGTGGAACTTCCCATGCATCAGTTCCATTGCCTCTTGTCTCATTGTCTGGCACTACTGAGCAGATGGAGCCTGGTCCACCCTCTGATATCTCCCTGCAGATGTGGACAGACATTGACAGGTTGCCCTCTCAGTCATCTCTTCTCGAGGCTAAACAGGCCTGGATCCCTCAGCCTTTCCTCCTAAGGGAGGTGCTCCATCCCTTAATCATCTTTGTTACTGTCCAGTGGACCCACTCTAGGAGCTCCATGTCTCTCCTGTGCTGAGGAGCCCAGAGCTGGACACAGCACCCCAGATGTGCCTCACCAGGGCTGAGTAGAGGGGCAGGATCAGCAGCCTCGACCTGCTGGCAATGCTGTCCCTAAAGCAGCCCAGGATCCCATTGGCCTCCTTGGCCACAGGGCGCTGCTGCCTCATGGACAGCTTGTTGTCCATCAGGATGCTCCGGTCCTTCTCCACAGAACTGTTCCAGTAGGTCAGCCCTCAGTCTGTACCGGCACATGAGGTGCAGGACGCTGCATTTCCCTTTGTTGAATTTCAGGCAGCTCTCTCCCAGTCCCTCTGAAGAGCTGCACAGCTGTCTGGGGTATTGGCCATTCCTCCCAGCTTTGTGTCACCAGGTGAGCTCACTGAGACACCTGTCCCCTTGTCCTGGTCACTGATGGAGAATTTAAACAGTACTGGGCCAAGTATTGAACCTTGGAAGACACCACTAGGTACATGCCTCTAACTAGACCCTGTGACACTGATTACAACCCTCTGGGTTCTGCTGTTCAGCCATTTATCAATCTACTTCACTGTCCACTCATCTATTCCACACTTTCTGGGCTTGCCTATAAGGATGTTGTGAGAGACAGTGTCAAAGGCCTTGCTGAATTCAAGCTATACAGTATTCTCTTAAAAACCAGAGTCAAACAAGCAGAGAATACAGCATGACATGCAGCATTACCCATTCACTTCCATGAAAAAAGACTGTATATTAGTAGAAATTCATTGTATTTATTTTGACTTGCTCTGCAGGGACACAGAAGTTATAAATGACCCTTAGAACCTAGCCTTTCCATAATTTTAAAATAAATTCTTCTTTTTGCAGAGATTTCCTTGAGCTTAATCCAGACAGCCAAAACTACCTCCAAATCAGTCATATTATCCCTATTAATAGAAATATTTCCATTAAATTTGGTGAATTTTAGATCAGGTAAATCGGGAAGTATTATCAGGAACAATGTTACAATCGGGAACAATGTTACAATCTTCCTGAAAATATTTCATTAAGATGGAGAGCATAAACTCATTATAAATGTCAAGTTACTTACTGCTTCTATGATATCTTTCTAGAGGTACTGTAGTCAATCTGTTCTTTCACTTCTTCACTTCCCTTGCTTCTTCACTTTTGATGCACAATGAAATGAAAATATATTTCCTAATAGTTAGTTTTTTGGGTTGTTTTGTTTTGTTTTCTGAACAAGAGAAAAAATGAGAAGGGAGACATCCTGTTGTCCTTTTTAGATGTGATGTTTCAGATTGACATAATCTTCAAACTTTTTATACATTCTGACACCAAAAGCCTAATCTGATTTATATAACAATTAACAGGTAGTTAACAGTTTTGAAGAGAGGGCTAAAATTTACGCATGAATGTGGGACTGGTTGGTATGATAAGGTTACCCAGGAGAATCTGACAAAGACCTCAATAGAACATGGCTATCTCCTCAGTTTAGTTTATATGCTATTTACTAGATTACACTGCTTTTTCTTTGCTATTAATTATATTTAATAGACTTCAGCTACATTTATTATATAGGTCTTTTTTATTCATTACATGTATGTAATATATCTTTGCAAGTTGGACAATATCGTGAATAAGTCACTTGATCTAAGGTTTAAGGTTAACGTTTGAATATGTAATATGAGTGTTTTGAGAAGCAGCAGGATAATTTTTGTCACACAATGATCATGGTTATTTAAAAACAAATATTACAACCAAGATGGAAATAAGTTAGATATGACACAGATATTATAAAATGGAACAAATAAGAACTCAGTAACTTTTTATCATCCTTTTGTCTTGGTAGTTCATGTTGGCTCCAAATCAAGTTTTGAGAAGTAGAAAAAAGATTTCAACCCCACTGTAGTTGGTAGTTCCCAAATTTAAAGCCAGAGAAATCCATGCTTAAAAAATATGTATTTTGTGAGAGAAAACTGACAGAAAAAGTAGTATTCTTTGCAGTTATAAAGACAGTGATTCAAAGGCAGGTGATGGTGATATCATATATCTGTGCTATAGCCAGATATCAAACTGAGGATGCAATCTGACATAATCATAGAAACATAGAATAATATGAACAGGAAGGGACCTCCAGAGATTATTTGGTGCAATCCCCCTGCCTCCAAAGCAGAGTCAGTTCAGGCTTGGCTTTGCTTACTGAGAAGTCAAGTTATGAATATCTCCAAAAACAGATTTCACCGACTCTCTAAGCAACCTCTCTCAGTATTTAGCTACTTCCAAGTGAAACGAAACTTCTTATGTGATGGCACTTACAACTTTTCCCTTTGTTTCACTAGTGTGTATCCCTAAGACTTCAATTCCATTCTTCTAAAAGTGGAAGATAGAAATAGGATCCACCCTCAGGCACCTCCTTAAACCACTTCTCTGAGTACATCCACCTTCTCCTAGAATGTAGCATGTGTAAGTTACCTGTCCATGCAGCTCTCACTCACCTTGCTCAAGAGTGACAATGTCTTTCTCATACAGGGAAACACGAAAGTGGACACTACTCCTGGTGGCATGCCAAGAAGAGAAGTAGCATCCCTTTGCTCAATTTGCTTGACTCAGTCTTGCTGACTGAGCCCAGTGGCCTTCGCCTGTATGGCTGGATGAGCACGCAGCTGACTCATGTTCTGTTTGTTCCCCAGGACCCCCGTCTCTGTCCAAAGGTCCTTTCTAGCCAGTGGTGCCCACTCTGGTTGCCAGCAGCATAATTGAGGGTTGCCATCCGATTCCTGTGTTCCCCTCAGAAGAAGCCTAGTCTTCCCAGGTATCTGCAATAGACAGAGGCTGATCCTGTCTCTTTAATGCATGTGTTCTTTACAACTATACCAAGCTATCAAAGTTTTCATTATCAGAAGGGTCAAAGGGGGTGAAACTAATGTCTGGCTTCAAGGAAAATAAATTATCGTTGAGGAAGCTACTTGAACCAGGCCCTGATTTTAACTGCTCTGTATTAGTTTGATTAAATCAACACTAGATGGGACTACCAATAGCATTGGTGGGTTTGATTGAATTGCAATGCTTCAGACAATTGTGAAATACCTTTTGAGTAAGGAAATGCTCTAATTTTTGTCCTCTGCTTTATTTATTTTCATCTGTGTAAAAGAAAAATTTTTTTTTCTATTTTAGAATAAGGGAAACGAGTCTGCAAATTTATTAAATCTGGTTAAATGACAATGAAAAACAATTAGATAGGTATTAGATGGGTATTTTGATGTTTGGGTATGGGTCTCTACCTACTTTTACAGTAGAGCAAAACTTGAAAATTAAATAATTCTTTACTCACTTATTTTGTAAAAAAAAAATGTATGTTCTCTAGCAGAAGAGGATCAGAATCTGATTTATTTTTGTGTCAGACGTGCTTTTTAATTTTCCTGTGTTTTCTTTATAAATAGGATGTACATATCCTTGTGTCTTTCTGTCAATGTTCTTCCTGAAATTCCTAGACTAAATGCCCAAAGACTTTTTACCTGTATTGTATAAACAGCAGTGTGACTAGAATGAGAACAAATGTGCCACACTAAAATAATTTTGATCATGCTCAGGAGTCCCAGTAGACATTTTGGTTTTCTGTATCCTATACTTGGAATGAATAGGAATAAGATGTCTGTCTCATCAACCTAAATACATTTCCAATCTGATTCATCCTGCAAAGGAGATTAGAGTATCTTAATGCTATGCTGCTGCTTTTCCTTAAGTGGAGAGAAGTAGTTGATAAAATAGATGTTTAAATCCTCATTACTTAGTATCTAATAGCAGTCAACAATTTACATAAGAGTGCTCAAATACTTTACAGGTAGTACTTGTGCCTCCTGCCACCTCTCACTGGGCATGTTTAGGGTTTTCGGTTTCAGTATGTTCTTTAAAATGCCAGTATTGAGATAAAATGCAGGATTTAATTTTGAAGCTTACAGTGTAATCCAGTTTATTTATTGAAACTAAATTTGTTCCAATCAATGCTCATTTGTTTTGGGTACTCTTTGAAGTCAATAGAATTTCTGCCCTAACCCCAGAGAGATTCAGATATATTACCAAAACTAACTTTTAGGTAACTTGAAACTTAAATCTATGCTATTACAAGTATACATGTTTACAACCTTTTTACATGACAACATTATTGTTTGTGGTTTCTTGTAACAGCTGGGCCTCTGAATTCATGATCACTTCTTAGAATATCTAACTGAGTAGCTCCTACAAAATGTGTGGAATTGTTTTCTTAGTGAATGGTGTAATTTTCAGTCAATGATTAAACACAATTCACCAAAGGAAAATAAAAAAACCCTTATATCTTCCATGGTTGTGTTGCACAAATTAGCAATTTTTCTGAAGACACGACACTATTTTCAATATAAACATTAAGTTTATACTTAACATACTTAATTTGTTGTTTTTTTTTTTTTTAAAAATAGTCACAGAAATTGCTATTCTGCAGCTCATGACTGTTCCATAACCAGTTTTGTCGGAAAGAAAAAAAACTTAGCATGCAGCACAAAGTAAGTAGCTGATTTTTTCCACCATATACAACATCATTTTAAAGTTATAATCAACAGAGGTTTCTGTCTTTTTAACTGGTTAGTTAGGCTTTTGTTGTTGTTGCTATATGCGAAATGCTGTGAAGACTTATGTTCTGTAAAATACTATTAAATTATTTTAAAAGTCTGTATTGCCTTAAGAGACACAAGTCAGGATCCTGATGGCTGGTCCTCTGAACAAGATCCCTGCCTTTCGGTATTGATTAATTCTTTGTAAATGAGAGCTGCAGTACAGTCAGTCTTTTGGGCTGTTAAAAGTTCACAATGTGATGGCACACATAATGCTCTCTGTGTTGAACTGAGTGTGGAGTGAATTAAAATTATTAACAAGTCTCTCCTCTAAAGACCATTAGCTAGGTAATAAATCAACAAGGGATACCACAGCATGATGAAACTGTTATAGCCCACAGTTATTACAACACATGGGGCACTGTCAGAAGACTTTAATCTCCCTCAGGAAAAATAATTTATTACAGCAACATCCTCTGAACTTCCCTTGTTGATATAAAATTATTGGAATGAAGCATTTGGCAAAGAAATATTGGCATTGCTAAGCAGGCTGCATGTAGTCATTCCTTTAATGAATCCACATCAGTACCTTCAGCAGTGAATACAATTATCTGATTCTGAACCAAAAACATGGTGGAAGCAAAAATCTTCTATTTGAGGCAACTTAGCAATAAACATATTTCCTTTTAATTTTAATAATGAAAAAGATGTGTATACATGAACTAATATAAAATTCTTTATTTGTCTTTAAAGACTGTCCCAGTTATCCTGCCATATATTTGAAATCATGCAAAACATGCTTCTGCAGGCAGAATACTTCCAAGCTTGGGCAGAAGATGAGGGAGTCTGATTGTGCCTTTGATACACATATGTTTTTCTGGAAACAGGTGGAAAGCTGTTGCTATCTTTAAAAGACTTCAGTGTCACCCAGTGCCCAGACACTGTGCTGGATTAAGCTGCCGTCAGTGGCTCAGTGCGGGTTCCTGGCAGATACCCATAGAGACATGACCTGCTTTGCCTGGGATGGGGGAGAGATCGATCTGTCGGGCCAAAGAGTATGTGGGTCACTGCATTTGCTCCATCTGGGCTGCAAGCAACTGACTGCTTTAATAAGAACATAGTAGCTGAGAGCTCTTATGTCAAGAAATATTTCCAGTGCCTGAACAGTCAGGTTTCAAAGAACATAAAAATAGCTTGGACTGATACTGCCCTGTATTATTTCCATATGTTGACTCTGCTGAAGGGAAAAAACCAGAATATCTGCTAGGCCTTTGGACAAGGCTGGGGAAGAAAATTGGCTCAGAAATCTTTGCCACCTTTTTCAGTATTAGATGAAAAAACTTAACCACACTTCCTAAGTAGGCAGCCAAGCTCAGATGTGATGAAGTATTAAGTAAAACAAACTAGATGTAGGTAACTGAGAAATTACTTTTTTAATCTAAACATGCAGTCTTTGATTGTACTGGGATTTTTGCTTGGTTTGTGATTTGTTTTTTTTTTTTGGGGGGGGGGGGGGGGACATGCAGGTGGGGGGTAACACCTTTGCTCCAAAAGGCTTACAGAAAATCAGATGGAATTTTTAAAATCTCCTATATAACATAATTCCACAACTGAGTGGATTGACATGAAGACTTTTGTGGTTTTTCCCCTATCTCTTCCAGTTCTACACAATGATCTGCATATAAGGAAATGCCAATAGTCTGTTCTGAGGTTCTTCATGTATTCTCCTGTCCCCAGTTACATGCCTACATGGTATTTGTTACTTGGCCTAATGCAGACAGGCACCAACATGCAATGCATGTACAACAGGGCACGAAAAAGCAAATATGTATTTATTTTCATTAATATATGTGTTAATACATTCTCATTCAATGATGCTATATGCACCTGTTCTGTCCAGGAATGCAACATTTCAGGACCCTGAAGGCCAGATAGGTTGTGCCTGAAGGGTTTCCAGGGAAGAAGGAGTTGGACATCAGTATTGAACTACACTGGTAAATCAGATCCAACACACAGACTTAGGAAAGACACCCACATATTGCCAAATTTCCTCATAAATGTTGTACTACTAATTTAAGTAGAGTTATACAAATATGTGTCTGAGCAGATATTTTTGGTTTTTTTTGTTTTTTTTTTTTTTCAGAAGTGGTCAACTTCTAACAGTTTTATGTTCTTAAGTAAATATTTTAATAACCAAATGTCTCCTGCAACACCTAATTCTGTCTAGAAAGGCATGTATTTTTCAAATTCACAAGGAATTAATTTTTGAGAGCTTCCGGTTGCAAAGACCATTGGAATTCTTGGCCCCTACTCCATTAAATAGACCCAGTAGGGCAAACATGGAGAAGCAATCATGCATGGATACACAATCATTTTTTAACGTAATAGCCAGGATATGCTTAACAGAAATACCAGAAACCTGTAAAAGAGTTACAGCTATTCCTGGTAGCAACAGTAAAACTTCAAAAAGCCTTTAGTCTACCCTTGTCCTATAATTTCATATTCTCTTTTTCCTTTGTGTATATTTCTCAGACAAAATGCTAACAGTAAAATTATTTCATACATGTGTCTTCTATTAACTTGTTGAACTCAAGAAACTTACAACACTCCATTAGAATGATTTCCCCTCTTCCTAAGATCCTTTGCCACAAATCATAGAGCAACTTTAAGCATTACTTGCTTATTCCTGTAAATACTGTTCTGACAAAAACACTGAAAATTCCTTCCCAGAAAGAGAAGTTTAATTCTGAACTGTGGCTCAGAGGCATTACAGGCTTCTGCTCTAAATTATCTTAGATAAATTTGATAGCCTGAGGTTGTGTTAGTAGAGATTGATTGAAACATTAGTTGGGTTTAATCCTGCTGCTTGGGAAAAAGGAATATAAATTGCAAGCAAAATGGTAGCCCTGAATGAGATGATCAATACATAAGCTCTCCCAGAAATCTGAGGTATTACATTTCACGTTAAATTATTTAATAGCATCTGCACCAAAATTAATATGATCCATATCAGAAGGGAATGATTAATATTTTTACAAAATTTTATTTGAGCAAGTTTAAGTTCATTTTTCAAGACCATAATCACACTTGCTATTTTTATGTGGCTCCTTGAAAGTATTTCCTCAGAATTAGTCCCATGAATTTTCTTTGTGTGAATGGAATTGAGCCTTCTAGTCAAAAAATGATGAACAGTAATTAGGACATAAATTATTTAAAGGTCTTGTAGTTTTAGCAGACATAAAAACTGGCAGGCAATTAAATTCATGGTAAAATCTAGGGGATACTGGTAGAAACAGGTGGAAGCAAGTATTTTATGAGGTCTTAGGACAAGCTTAGGGCTCAGGAGATGGTGACATGTGGATGAAAACTGGCATTTTTCAGTCTGATGCTGGCTTAATAAGATGTACAGGAAACCTTATTACACTGATGTGAATGTCCCCTGTGGGCCAGAGTGAGGGTAAAGTTCCACATTTAGAACTCCAGATGGGAACAGCTAGCCCGCTCTTTGCAAGCTTCCTCTTGCTTCCATCCCTTTATATGCATAAATATCTGTGGTGTGCAATGGCTTTGGAGACTGGTTTCATAGCTACTGTGAAACCAAGTGGAGCAGAGAGAATTATGACAAATGAGAAAAGCTTCCAGCATCAAGGAACTTAGGGAGGGGATGCTAATGGCTCTGATACATTGTACCTACCCTGCCCACATAACAGCAGGAAACTGAGGATAAGTAAATGTTGGCAAAGTCTCTCTGCCTAATCAAGAGCAAACCTAATTTTAAAATTGTCAACAATAAAAATGTTGCTTAATATTTATTTCCTTTTTTATGCTAGAAATGGCTATTATTTATAGTTTTGTAAAATAATAATTTTATACTAACTTACATTTCTTTTAAAGAAATGCATGACCATCATGTTGAACCACTAATATCTTTTTATTAGCTGTATGAAAATGCAGTGTGTCTATGCAAATCTATGCATTTTTGTTCTCCTTACATATGTTTTACATTTGCAGCAAGTAGCTTGAAATCATAGGTATGGTCAAAAAAGCTGGGTTAATAAATGTATAGGTATTTAGTATTTTATTTGTACACCAAGGCAAAGGTTTCCTTAAGCTGCCTGCCTTTATTTGTGCGAAGATGTGCAAGAACTGACTAAGACTACCATGAGGTTATACAATTATTCTCTTCAGACTGCTGAGTCTGTCTTGTTATGTTATTGTATGTCAAGACATCATTGCTTCCTGGGTTTGTTTGTTTGTTTGTTTTTCTGAGCCTGGGCCTCACAACAAACAGTTATCTAATATAATATAACATAGGTCTTACAGCTACCTTATGTGACAGCAGTTTTGAAAGCATTATCAAGACTCTGCTGGATGTGTTCCTGCCTTAATGGTTTCTTTTTTCATTCTTCCAGGAGAGTGGAAATTGCAGCTCAATAATACAGGTTTTTAATTACTTCTTAGCACACCAGTTCAGTGAGGTTGCAGACTCTTTTCTGAGCAGATGGAACATTGTGAATGCTACACAGAAGACAGAAAATTTAGCCTGTAGAAAAAATGAAAATTTCCACAGTTACTCCTGTTCAATTAGGGAAAATATTTCTAAAAAAATCAGAATTTCAAAAATTAAAGTCCTGGGAAACAGATGTTTTGAAACATTCCATTTTGTTTTCATTCTGTCTGTAGAAAAACTATAAACTTTCAGTTCAGAAGTGCCAAAACAGCTTGCTTTATTCTTGACACCTCTTTTGATTTGCAACTAAACAATATTTCAATGAAACCAGAGTGTTTCAGCTTTTGGCAGAGAAAGGCAAAATTTTTTGGCAAAATAATAGTTTTATTTTTCTTTAAATACACTTTTATTTCTATTTGGTTTAGTTGTCCTTGCTAAAAAATCTCTTCTCTTTAATGTCTGGACTTTGCTATTGGAAGCAAGTTGAAAAATCTTTGGATCTGACTCTACAGAAAGGCTCCATGGGAGATGTCTTCAAAGCACTGTATTAATTTCTCTTTATTGGTTTTACTTGCCTGCATACAAAGCTGCAGTCCTGAAGCATCTGTGTATACCTCTGCAAATAATGAACTTTCCCACTGGAAAAACCTTTTACTAATCCTAGCATTTCTACAGCTTACTGCATATCAGACTTCTACACTAGTAGGCAGATGTGGTAATACACCACAGGTTCTGGACTCAGCTCTGTGAACGCCCAGACTGGAGGAAGTCCAGTTCTGATCTCAGAGTGACCAAGAAGAGGTGTAAACCTAATGTAAGTTGTATGGCCTGAGCATGTTCACCTCAGGAAACTACAAGAGGTGGCACTGAGGTTCATTTGAGCACCTTCAATTGACAGTCAGTATTTTAGTGAAGCGAAACCATGCTTGGCAGTTTTGCCAAAGAATAAGCCTGCTAATTCAACCAGTTCTCTGAGAATCGCAAACCTCTGTTGAAAAAAAATACCAGTTTCAAGTCCTCATACATCTGGAGGAAAGCTGGATAGCATAATGTAATGACATTGTTATGGTCTGGAAAAGTAAAAGCTAAAAGCCTCAGCACAAGCGAACAGCTGATTAAACAAATATTTGATGCTCAAAAATTTTTACTTTTTTCCCCTGTAAATGCTCCATTTTTAAGGCTTGACTAATTCTTTGTGAATGCTAAACATTAAATATTAAATTCTGGATCCTTTGATTCTCTATGCTCAAACATTGCATTAAAATATAGTGCAATAATTAATTAATTTGGTGAGAGTTCTCAAAAGTAGTAATCCCTCATTCAGCAGAACAGCCTTGGTTCATTCCCAGAAGGGCTCTGTATCTTTGAAGCTGGAGGTATATTGGCCCTTGTGAAAACTTTGCTGTGTTGCACAGAATATACTAATATTATATATATAATTAAAGTAGCAAAAAAAATTTTACAGTAGTTTTTTTTATGTTTTGAGGTACTTAATTAATTATAAAATCACTGAGGATATGTAGAAGGATAGATTTAAGCACTATACTATGCAGTGTACACATTGATGATTGTGTACAATTTCACGATGCAAAATAATTCTGTAAGCTATTAGGGCACTGTTTCCTGTTTATAATCCACATCTGATTTCTATACTGCAGAAACAAATTCAAGAGCTCCATAACCCCCTAAAGAATTGATTATTTTTAGGTCTTTGGAGGGTTTGTGATCTTTAAATCCAGCCATATTTCTTTAACTAAATCTGGTTGTATGTAACTGTTAGTAATAATAAACTATTTTAAATGCCTAAAAAAAGCTTCATCTTGCATTACCACTTAGCACACCATGCACAACACATAGCTGAGCAAAAGTAGTTTTACCACTCATGAAAACAGTCCAATATTTGACAGGAATTTGACTAAATTATAAAGTCAGTAGGCTTACCAGCACTTTTATTTCTTTGCTGAAAAAATAAAATACAGCTACATACACAGATAAATAATGCATAGCATTGCTGGTGAAACAATTTCCTTTCCAGGTTTTTATACATTGTCATAAATCTTAAGATACAGTCTTCAGAGTTGCGCATGGTATTTGACTATTTCTTTTTCATTTAAATTGCAAATGAACATATAAATGTCAAAGGCCTGGATTTTTAAAGCACCTTGAGGGACTGCTAATCTTATTAATGATTCTTCTTCTCATTTAGGGAAGAAAATATTTGAATTTAGTATACTAGAAGTGGTGTGCAGAAATATCACAATCTTGAAAGTATTTTTCTCTCAGAAAACCATCATAAAAGTAGATACTAGTGACTAAAAATGCCTCATTTATAAATTGAATGGTGATCACTACATTGACAAAGTTACTATAGCCTGGAATTTTGATTAGGACTTCTCTACACTGT
>VWZN01017934.1:22489-37380 GCA_013396955.1 Regulus satrapa | reverse complement strand
AAAAAAAAAAAAAAAAAAAAAAAAAAAAAGGAAGAAGCAGGCTGAATTTCTTTTAATTTTGAAGGAATGGAATAAGAAACCTTATGCCAAAAATATTTAACAATAAAAAGGAGTTTAGAGGAGGGAAACTATTAGTTTATTTTTCCCCAAGCGAGGAAGCTTTGGTTAGAAAAGTACACAAATTTAGAAAGTAGCAAACTCAAAGAGGCTGAATGGAAAACAATGGGTATGTTTTTTCACACAATGAGCAGTCTGTTGATGTAATTCCTGTATGCTACTACTGACAATTTGGATTTTAGCTGAACTCTTAAATACGTCTTTTCAATAGCTAACAAAATGACTAAGATCTACAATAAGAAGAACAGTAAACTTTAACAGAGGTTTTCATTGATTGCATTCTTGCTTACTTCAAGGCATAAACCTGCCTTTAGACAGTGAGGACTGCAATAAACTTACTCCAGTAATTTTAAAGACCCATTATTTTGGGACCATCTTAGGCATGTCTTCTGTAGCATCCAATATCTGTTATCAAAAGACAGGGTAATGGACTGTGGGAGTACTGATCACAAAATTTCCTATATGTGCTTCTAAGAGACACTGCAACAGAGAGGAACCTAGGGTTTATACTTTCCCTAATTATCCCAGAAATTAGTATGGCAGCAATTTGCACAGTCTCTCAGTACAGGTGTGATGAAGGGAATGTGTTCAGAAGGCAGCATTATAACCTCTGCCTATGATAGGCTCTGGGAGAGTTTCTAATCCATCAAAGCAGCTGGCTGAAAGTGCGTGCTCCCAGCTGCTCCTTTGAGTCACTGTATTTTCCAGTGTCATGTGGAAGCAATTTGTCAGAGCAACCATGTCATAAAAACACCACAGAGCCAGAGTCTGCCAGTTTGATAAAAGCTGCAATAGGATTGACTAACATGCTGACATAACAAACTTAATATCACTTGAAGAGCTCAGGAAAAAGCAGAAAGTAGGGGAAGAAGCCAGGCAAAAAGTAACTTTATTGAAGAGAAAGAGTGTAACCCAGCATTTGAAAAGTAATATAATTTTAGGCCATGTGCCCATATAAAGGGTCTCTCTCTCTCTTTCTCTCTCTCTCTATATATATATATATTTAATCAGGAGATAAATAATTAGTTATTTGGACCTCATATTTTACTCTGTTGGGTTTCTACCTGTGCCATTACAAACATTATTTCTGATTGCATGGTACATGCAGTGGAGAATGCAGGTGGCCTTTAGGAATGCTCTGCTTTTGTCAAGATCCTCTAGTGCACATGGAAATGCTGCTGAATATTAGTGATTCTGGATCACTACATGACATTGCAGTGTATTCTTCTCTTGAGTTCTGGAGAGTTAATGAGCTCTGTCACCCCAGAATGAACTGAAAAGCAGAAAAAACTTACTGGAAAGCACAAAGACCGGGGTAAGGAGAGTGAAATGAAATAGAGCAGAGTGACCTTTGAAAATTGATGTACTGGTTTGAAATTTTCCAGGTAAAAGATACAGTCAAATTACTAAACATTGTTCTCACATGAGGCAGGATAGTCAATTTGTTTGGTCAAATTTAATAAATGTTAGAGTCTTATAAAGCTTCTGGGCAAAAGGATTGGAGGTGACATCAAACCTGGTAATAAAGTTACCCAGAATAAAATCAGTGGCAATTTAGCAATTAGCTCTGTCAGCAGCTCTGTAAGATCTGTAACAAATCATAAGTTTTCAGTTAGCCAATGCAATAAAAGTATTTGACAGTGAAGGGAAAGCAACAGAGATGATAAATGTGTTTAAGCATATTATATTGCCTTCTTGTGACAGTTACATAATCTGGAGAAAAAACGTATTTTATTATATATGATATCTTAATGAGACAGAATATTAATATTCTGTTAGGTTAAGAGATATTTGTCTTTTGACTTACCTCAAATCTCAGATCATAACACTCTTGGTTTCAGGTTGGGAATGAAGAAGTTATTATGTAAATTGAACAAACATCAGACTGAGTGGAAATATAAACAGTTACTTTAGGCTGAGAAATACAGAGAAGCATGGAGAACAGACAAAGCAATAGGGAAGGGCAATTCTGTTCACGAGAAATAAGTCCCAGCCCTTCACTGTAAAAGTACAATTTAGGTGAAAAAGTCTGAAAAAAGTAATGAGCTTGGTAATTACCATCTTGTAAGCCAAATTTTGTGAAATAGTATGATTTATAGCATAGCCAGCAGAATTCTAAGATAGTAAAGTCACAAAGTAGGATGTTCACAACTTCAAACTGTAGACATCTAGTTGAAACCCTGAAATGAGCCACCTAAACAGCTCACACAGTTCATGGAAAGAGTGAAGCACTTGAGTTAGGAGCCTGCCTTTTGCCATTGGCTACACAGACCAGCTGAAGTTAGGTGTGTGAATACCTCCTGAAGTGCCTCATTACAGCATATCCAGCAATACACCTGGGTGCCCGGTAAGGGCACTGCAAGGGCACCAATTATGTATTTTAACATGCATCTCTTCCTGCAAAGTGGTATTTGTATGTAATAGTCACTGATTGCTGTCAGGCTACCTGTAGTTATGCACAGCTGTAGTGCAAAGGTGGTTATATTCCATAGAAAGTCAGGTTAAGACTCTCAGCAGCTTTTTGGGACACCATCCATTAAATGCAGAAGATGAGGTTATGGCAGAAGAGAAGGGGGAATCTCCATCTTTTGAGATCTCTAAAAAGGGAGTGGCTACAGTGAAAGGAGTTATTGGGCTGGGCAGAGGCTGAGAGGACTGCATGATCCAAGGCCATCTCTGACTTGCACAGTATCCCACTGTCCTTTCAGGAAAGGACTTGAAGTTTTGTTTCTGCAATGTAATTCTTATCCTTTGAAAGACTTACAAAACCGCAATCACAAGAAAAGAGGAGGAATGTATAGAAAAAGTATTAATATATAGGGGAAGGATTAAGAGGGGAAAAAATAATTGAAGTGGCACTTACCAGTATTGTAAAGCTCACTAAGAGTAATACCTGCTGTGACAGACTTGTCCAACAAAATAATAATCAGTAGCATAATTTAACTGGTATAGTGGCACTGTTTGCTCACATCATTCTCTCCCACCTTCTCCAGTCAATCTAGTTCAGTTCAGCAGCAAAACCCATCAAAATTTCTACTGTGTTTTAAATCACTGAAGTGATAAATAATAAGTGGTAAATAATAGCTATACGAGAATTCAAATTGTCACAAAATAATTTGACATAGCTCTTACCAGTGAGCCTGAAGTGATGGCTTTAGCAGTCCCACAAGGTCTAAACAACAGAACCACATAAGCACTTAGGAGTAAGCAATTGCTTGTCTGCTACGATTTGATTTGAAGCTGATCTAAAGGTGTAAGCAACACAATTGGCATTGAGTGTATGCAGGAATATCCATCAGTGGCTTTTCTCCTTGAAGGGTTAATTCCAACAGCAGNTCCTTCCTTCCTTCCTTCCTTCCTTCCTTCCTTCCTTCCTTCCTTCCATCTTTCAGAATTTTATTTTTTTCAATATGCAGGAATAGGATGGGATGTTTTGTTAATATTATACTTTGAGGATTCAGGTTACAGTAGGGAATGATTTTGCCCTTGCACAGAGAAACATTGTAGGGAATGAGATTACCATATCCATATTCAATGAAGGCTGATTTTAGCTGTATGTATGTATGATTTTACCTGATTTTACACAATATGTATGTCTTGGTTTTACTTCTTATTTTTCCTGTAAAAAGAAGATGAACAACATTTGTGAGAGTGCTTGAATGCCTAAGTGCTTGCCACTGCCTATCAATGACGACAGGTTAATTGTCTATTGTGTTTTAAATGACTTTGTGAGTAATGAAGGTGCCCAGTACTCAGCCCTTTCAGATTTGAGGTTCTATCCCAATTAGACTTTTTGCTACATTCAATATGTAGTCCAAAAACTTTAAAAAATCCATTTACAGTGCTATTCACCAGGCTTGCCTCCTAACCCAGCATGGCTGGGACACAGGGTTCTGTGGCAGAAGTCAGGATATAGTTCTTTTCTTGTTCTCCATCCCAGAGAGGATGGGTAAATCCCTAACTCCATCAACGTTCATTGAGCAGTGGCTGTGCTTTGGTTTGCTGAGTGAGGTCCACAGAGAGGGGCACCTTACATCTCTTTAATTACCCCAGGCTGAAGGGATGTCCAACAAGGCAGTGTGCTCTCTCTTCACTTTAGTTCTCAACAAGCTAAGAGTGGGATAACTTTGCTGTGCTGTGATTCCAACTAGAGCTGTTTTAATTGAAAAACATTTATTGAAAAGCCCCCTGAAAACATGGACACAGCTTCAGTAGTAAAATGATAGTTTGTACACAAGGCTCATAGTGTCACTCATGTGGGTACCAAAGAGGACAGGATCCTTCCCTAGTGGCTTAAAAAGTGCAATATGATTCTTCTTGGCACCTGAAAAGGCTTGTTCACATTAAATTTTAGCATGGTGTTGGTGTGCTCTTTGTTCAGTCTAAAGACTCTTCTCCCAAACATCCCCTCTCCTATGTGCTCAGGCCTCATCATGCCCTGCTCAAAACCACTTTGGCAACTGGCAAAAAGAATTTCCCTACACAAAACCACTGCAGCACCACCTCCTGCATCTCATCAGTGTATGATGATTGACATCTTAGCCTGCTAGCAAACAAAAGGATTTCTGAACAGGAAGAGGAACAAACTTCCGATCCTTTATAATTATCTCTAAGAATATTTCACAAAAGAAAACTTTCATGAGAAAATGACTGTATTTTTGTGTACTACTACTCCTACTCATACATCCACATCCTTGTATAGCCCAGTGCTTCCAGTACCCTCCCTCCAATGCAGCAGGATACTATAAATCCATGTGAGCCAGATGGGGATAAAGGTCCTCCTGTTCTTTTCTGTCTTTCTAAGTGAGGTGAAAAGGGAATAGTAGAAATCAGGGAAGTAGTGAGACTTACAGGGAGAAGAAATTACCAGGGAACAGAGGCAGGGCCTCTCTCACTGGAGAACTAACTACTGTAATTTATTCTCCCCCTTAGTATATAGCCCAAATATTCAGGAAAAAAAATTGAATAATCCATTGGTCAACTATATGAGAACTCTATACTTTAAACAAGTAGAGAGTACAAGGTATGTGTACATAAAAATTGCCTAAAAGGCTACTTAACTAGAGCGTGTTTCAAGCATATCAAAGCATCAGCAGTGAGGGATCCTAAGCTGGTGTAAATCACAAGCGTCACTTGTACCGACCAACCATGCTATTTTCTTATTTCTGAATTCTAACAAATCTCTTCTTTCACACAGTGCTTTAGCCTTTATGATTTGACATCTATGAAGGCATTAATACTCTTTGGGGAATGTGAATCAAACAACAAATTCTATTTGTGTGCATTCATTTCTTGTGCTTTTCTTTTAGCTCATTCCTATCAGAACAAAGCCTAAGAAGGGATGTCTAGAAAGGGCAATTTCCTAACAGTGATTTCAGTATGGGAAAACTTTTCTCATTGCGAGGCTGCCTGGAAAATTTTGAAGGTTGTTTCTGCTAGGAATAACACCTATATTCCCCTTGAATGCTTCGAGATGGCTCTGTGGACTTCTCAACAAATAATAATAAAAATCCCTTCACCCCACTGTATCTTTGTGGAATATCAAATATAGAGTATTGTCTGCTAAGACTTAATAATAAATTAAATCTTGTAATCATTATGTTACTCTATAAATATCCACTATTTTCTTAAAAGGAAGCAAAATTGTTTTATGTTGTGATTCCAAAAACTAATAGCCTGAAGGGTGTTTTTCTGTTTATTTATGATAGCTCAAACTTGAGAATTGATATATTTGTCTCATTTATAAACATTACAAATATTTTGCTAGGGCAAAATCACTCTTATAAGCCACTGTATCTAATTTCCTCTTTCTCCATCTTATTCTTGGGTTTATTGTGAGATGGTTAGTTTACTGCAGATCCTTTTAGAAGTTCTGTGAAATGTTTATTTCTCTATGTGACACCTCATTCATTTGTTATTTTACTTCTGAAACTTAATTAGCTCTGTAATCCTCTTGCTGCTTCCTTCTGCCACTCACAGGCAGTTTAAAATTAATATGGGTATATGCAAGGGTGAAGGAAAGCAAGTTCTAGACTTGTGGGATGGCAGTGGATGGGTGCCAAGGCTTCCCAGAAGAGACCAGGAAGGACCCCTCTTGCTGAGGTTAGGCAAGCCTGAAGTTACTTGTCTCCTTTGTCTCTCCCAAACCTAGGAGCTAAACTTGATGTTCACACCTCAAACTTTCAGTAGCCCATAAGAACAGCGACAGGATATGACAACTCAGTCAGTGGCAGATTTAATTGCTCTTTTGGGACTTAAAAAAAATTGAACAAATACTTTATAGCAAATTTTCTTCCCCCAAACCACTATAGATGAAAGAGGGAATGATAGATTTGCTCAATATTTACACTATACAGTTATTTTGCAAAGCTAGCATTGCTGTGACATTAAAAAAGATCTTCCAGGCAATGCCTAGGGTCCTGCTGCCCAGCTCATCCAGGCTGTGGCCCAGCTGTCAGCAACCCAGCACCCAGCAGCCCTGCTGTAAAGCAGAGGACATCTTCAGACGCAGCATTTGATACAAACATGTGGCCAGCCCAAGGTCACTGGCCATTTGCCAGTGTAAGCCTGAACTGGGGAAATCTTGGGTTTCCCTGCTGTGGTTGCAATTAAAGAGCAGCACTGTGTCCAGATCTCTCCTGTCTAAAAAGTGTGTGGGTGTCAGATCTGCTCTGGCAGAGGCCTTTGTATTTTATTCCCTTACACCCTGGACTTTCTTCAATGAGGGTGAGAAAAATCATATTGGAATTTTATTTTGAGTGGCACAATGTGATCCGCACATATATTAATTGTGCCACAGACTGGAGGCTTCATGTCCAAGTGAACAATTCTTAAAAGCATTTGGCAGCAATAACAAGTACCTCAAGGTTATGCCCTATCTCTTTTTTCTCTTTATGTCATCAGTAACAACTGTGGACTCTGACATTTAGTTAATTAAATTTGCCCACACTATCTGACTTGGTTGTGCAATCCCTCTTGAGGACGTAATTTTTGAAGGTAGTAAGCAAGAAGGATGGTTAACCTTGATGAGTCGTTTTGGCATAGTAGTGTGTTATTCAAGCAAAAGTTTAAGATCTTTCATCTATTGCATAAATAATAAATCTCATGACGGTACATAGACATGAAATATTTAAAGCATAGCATAACATCTTTGAGGACAGGTATCAGAACCAAATGAAGTTATCACACAATTTCTGCTGGTCTATACCTACAGGACTCTGCCTACTGTAAATTTCTTGTGGTAGTGGTGTTTCTCAGCTAAGTGTGGTTGATTCCCATAAAATATGTCTGAAATGGCTTTTACTGTCTCTGATGCTTTATATTTCAATGTGGGTATGAAAAGTTGCTTTTGAAATTTTTTCTCATATGGCATCAGTGTTACACTTTCAACATTGATAATGTCTGGAGCTGGATCCAGGTCTTTCTGAAATTGACACTTATGCCTGATATTGATAGCATTACATGGAGGTAGTCCTATTTTGGTCTAACCTTTATTGTAGCCTTTGATTGCCAGAGTTGTCATGCAGAAATCCTGCAGACACCCCCTAGTCTGTCTCTGGGCTTCTCTAGACAGCAGGAAAAATGCTCTATAATTTAAGCCTCCAGAATATCCCTCACTAAAACTTTTGGGGTTTTTTCGTACAGAATGACCTCATTGCTCTAGCAGTTAGTGGTAGGCAATTTGCACTTGTGGTTTACTCTTACCATCTTTGAAGAACCATGATTTGATATTTAGATCTTCACCTCATGGGAAGGTAGAGATGTCAGTTGGCAATTTATCAATATCTTTATGGATAGAGAGCAAAACACAGGGCCAGATTTGCTCCATCCTAACACGAAGTGCAGCACATCTGAAGGCACTGGGAAGTGATTGTAAATCAGGTAATATTTGGCCCCTGAAAGCTGGCTGTAAAATCAGATGCAGATGATCAGATGTAAGTCCCACCACACTGTAAATTTAAAACCAACCTAGGAGAAATTTCCTCTAATCAGTGGGTGCCAGCTGAATGTATGCAGGCAAGCAGTCATTCTAAGTCTGAGATTAGGCAGATTGATACCAGCTGTCTGACAAATCTCTAGCACTAGATAAGACTGGAGGTGGAGGGGAGAGAATTATAAATTGCATGCACCCATTAATGCACTCATTTAAACATGCAATTTAAATGCTAATTGATGTTAATTCAGCCCAGCACTAGTGTTCAGCTGTTAGTCACATACTGTAACCTGGCTGAAGGAATAGCAGTAAGGGGCTCAGCAACGTGGTATAGATAAACTCAGGGATCAATTCAATGTATGGTACATTGGTTTCAGTTTATTTATTATTATGTATTTAATTACAACTAGCCCAGTACAGGCAAGAAAATGAGTTGTGACCATTCTGCCACTACATGCTGACCACTCATTTAATGAATGACATTTTTCATCTTTTACATTGCCTGAAATCATTCTGTGTCTCAAAAGATCTTGATGTTCTTTATTAAAATGCTTAGGCTTAATGACAGAAGCAGCTAAGAAGTCCCAAGGAAAGTGAAATATTTTCTTTTGATCTTAATGGTATGCTCTTTAAAATTTTACCTTATTTTATTTGAGTTTTTCAGGTGGGAAAAGAAAGATCAGTTCATAAATACTGCTATGTGGAAAAAATATGCGTTAGTCATGACACTGAAAACCAGTTGTTTACTAAAATGTCTGTATTTAACGAAAACCTTTGTATTATCTTTGAGTGAAAATTTCACTCTTTGATTATATTTTTCAAGTGCATCTGTAATCACATGGTAAATTTAACAAATACTCTAGATGTTTAGGGAAATGTTGTTAATCCATCTGTCCCTGTTCAGCTCCTGTTACTCAAAAAGCGATTAATAGTGAAAAAGGTTACAACATGTAAATGCTTGTAGTTGATAAATAGTAAATTTTCTAGGCTAACTTGTTCTTAGTGATCAGTTTGGCCTGCTTTCTTGTTAATATAAGAGGTTAAACACTATGATGGAGGTGGTAAGGTTTTTATTAAGCAGCCCAGAGTGCAGATTTGGCTCATGATGTGTGTTAATATCATCTCCATACACCATAAACCTGCTGGGTCAAATTCTGGGCTTTCTGCCAGGTGCTGTGCTCGGTTAGGCTGCTCTGAACCTGTGGCAGGGATGTAGTTTCAGGGGTGAAACCAGGGGCAAAATGTTGCCTGGTTTGCTGAAGCCTTGTAAAAACTGGAAGTGATGGAAGGCCCAATACTTTGCTGTTTGCACCTAGGAAAAGTAAGTGTAAAATGCTAACAGATTGACTGCTGCAGTTTGGTCATTTGAAACAGTGATGGAGAGCTGCTGTCGGGAGGATGCAGGCGCTGCAGTGTGTAACTCCCCATGAAGAGCTTGATTTGAGCCCATCCTGTGCACAGACTCTTAACTGCTCAAGTGACTTTTGATAAGGACACAATTCATGTAAAGCTGAAGATTTTAAAAAATGACGAAGTAGCCTCCAAGAGAACTTTGTGTGGGAATGAATCTGGGATTTAGGGATTGGTATATAGGGCCCACTGCAGAGGAAATTGGAGAGGGGAACTGTGAGGCAGAAGGAACAGACAACACACCAGAATGGCAGAACTGTATATTTATTCAAAATTATACCTCTAATTAATCATCTGCATTTGAAAGATTGTGGTCTCAGCAACTTGTTTGCTATGATACAGGGATGCTATAAATCTGACATCTTAGTAGCTGTTTTACTACTGAATGACAGTATAATTTCAAATGTTTTTTTAAGGTATATTGCAGAGTTCAGGTTTGGGGTTTTTTTTGGTTTTTTTTTGTTTTTTTTTTGGTTTTTTTTTCCCTCCAGGAAGGTTGAGAGGAATGGTAAGTTGGAGGGGAGGGATTTGTTCGAAGGTGAAGGGGATATGAGATTTTAAATTGCTTGGCTTATTGGTAGTGGTTTATCTTAAATTGTGCTGCTGCACCGTATTTTTAAATTATGTCAAGGGCACCTAGACCATATGGAATGAAAGGAAAATAATGATTTAAGAGTGTATCTATCTATTTCAAGAACATTCGCACAATGTGTCAGCAGAACCACATGGTCTACAGTATCCAAGAGAGATGATAGGTCTAAAATAACCAGTTTGAAGTGATGGTTAAAGCTGTCACATGTGTCTACAGTTGGGTACCTAAATCCAGCTCCAAAAGCTCATGAAAGGAATGTCTAGCCCTTGCTGCTTTGTGACTACTCAGCACCTCTAGTGCTATTCTGATATTAAGAAAGGATTTCAGTTATAGTGAAGGTTTTTCCAGGAAGTAAAAGTTCTGGCTTTGTAATGCATTTAAAAATATATGTGCTCCAGCCTGGAGACACTGGTTGTTTTGTCATAATATTCTTGTAAATTTTTCTCAACAATAGAAGTTTATGAAAATTTGAGAATTATTAAATTACCTGTAAGTAAAGAAAATGTTTCAAAAAAAGCTTTCATAACTGATTATTGAGAATATGACTCTGTACTGGATGCTATAATAGGTGTTTTCACTTGTTTTAATTTATGCATGTGTCTAAGAGCATAGTTCTGCAGTACTCCCTGGCTCTCTTGGTAGTAGGCTGGTACATAAAATGGCTCCTGCTACTTTCCCTCCTTAAACCAGCAGCTTTTTCAGATGCTTTTTTTTTTTTTTACATAGGTTAGTAGAAAATGTTTTCTCAAATCTGTGTGGAGTTAAGTGCCTTTCTCTACTTGGGCTTATTCTTTCAGTGTGTGTGTATATATATATATATATCTACTCAAGGAACTCTACTAAATGTGTCTCACAGCAGCAGTGAAATGGCTCTCTGTGTCATAGCTCCCACAGAGAGGAGCTCCACGGTAGTCATTAGTAGTACAGGAAACATCAAAAGTGGCAACTGAGACCTGAGCCTTCCCTGCAAGAGGAAATCAAAGCCCAGTGGCTCTACCACTGCTGGCTATTTCAACAAAAGGCAGGCAGCTTTAAAAATGATCAGTAGGCATGGAAATGGTGGGATAAGTGGTAGTGAACCAGCAATGTAGAAGATATAATTTCTGACCCAGGAGTCCAGCAATGAGTTTGACCTGTACAGGAATGTAGTTTTCTCCATCTTTTTTATTTTTTCCTCCCAATGATTTTCTTAGGGATCTTTCATTGTAGGAAAATAGTGAGGGTAATGCAAATAAAATCAAAATCTCAGATGCAGGTGGGTGTGGAGAGAGCCATACATGCAGAGTGGTAAAATTGGCTTCTCTGAAAACAAAATACATGCTTTCCTTGTAACCTTGTGCATCAGGAATTTCCATTCCTAATCCTGTCTGGAAGACACACTATCTGCTGCAGACTCTTCCTAAGCAAGTTCTTTGCTACTATCAATAGCTGCTGGACTCAGCAGGTGAAAGCTGACAAACTCTGTGGAAGTTGATACACCTGCATCTGTCTCATTCTTGTAGAACTTTGCTAAAACCCTCTGGATTTCTATGGGGAATTTGCACACTATTTATAATACTGAAAACTGTAGTGAAAAACCAAACAAAGGCTATGAAAGGAGCTCAGAAGAAGCTGATAGAGACTGGGGTAGTCTCTTTAATGGGTCACGGGAATACAGGACTGATTTTGTTTTCCAGGAGAAAGACTGAGATTTTAGATAGAGAGAAGTGGTTCTCTTTTTGGCTCATGACTGTCGTTAGACAACCGAATTTTTCAGTGCCACAAAATAAATTGTTTTAATTTCCTAGAGACAATTTCAAGTTCTCTTGTGGTAGGAGATACTATTAAGTTATTCCCTGAGGAAAAAAAAATCCTTAACCCTGCAGGCCTATCACCAATACAGAGTTTTACTCAGTCAGCTGCAAAAGCTTTCAGTTAAGCAGAAAGTACTGTACAGTCAGTAAGTGGAAGGGAAAATAGAAAACTGAACTTTGAAAGCAGGAAGAGACAAGTATTCTCATGAAACAGGAGAGAAATGAAATACCAGTTATCTAGAATTGTGCTTTGGATATACCTCCAAGAAAAATGTAGGGAAGGAAAAGGCTTTTATCACTCCAGGGAGAGATCACACCATGGCTTACACAGCACATTTTCTATGAGTTATGTTATGGTAAGATCTAGAGCAGGGATAGATATTTTTTCTTATGTGTGGTGCCATGGGCTGGTACATTTTACATGCTGCAAGGTTAGGTCAGCCCAGAGCTGGGAGCTGAGGGGCACAAGCTTTTGTGAAAGACCAAGGAGACACAGGTTTTTTCCTCAAGGTCCAAGTTCAGAAGAAGTGTGATGTGGATGCTCAACAGAGGCTTGCTTCTTGAAGAGCCAGTGTTTCCTTGTTCCTAATAAACTCCTTCCAACAGGCTCAGGTTGGAAAGAAACCTGAGCCTGCTGGAAGAAGCCCATTTGAGAAAGAAAGACAGCCTTGAATGCCACCTGGAAATGGTCATAGTTTGCTGGCTGCCATAAAACATCAGGCAAACTGCCATAGGGGCGACTGGGCATCTAATCCACAGTGAGCAATGCTGGCTGGGGCATCAGTGCCCTCAGCACAAAGAAAAACTCACATGTCATTCAGAATGGACACTGGAAAAACATGCAGAAAGAAACAAAAGCCAAGAACTACAAAGTAAACTTGCGCCCAGTTGCCAAGGAATTTATAGTTGTGTAAGAGTTACCGAAGACTTTATAAGTGTCTCACTCTCATGTGAAGTTCTCAATAGGTGAATCCACTTTAAAGCCCTAAATTGGAGCATGAAGGCTAGCACCATGTATTGCTAATGCATGCTCCTTGGTGGAATATGCAGAGATTTTCATGAGCTCAACTTTTAAACAAATCATTTGGCACAGTTTTTCCACAGGTTCCATATTTTTTTGTGAAAATATTAAGTAAGCTCAAACAAAAAGTCAACTTTTTTATGAACTGGCATGTTTCAGAAATTATTATAATAGGACACTGAATGGTTCCTAAAATGTACTTTTCTCCTACCTGAAAGCCAAAGCTAATAGCAGATAATAAGAGCCAATATGTCTTATTGTTATCTGTCTCAGTAAAAGCTGTTTCATTTGCCCTCCAATCACTTTTAATCAAACTTTAGAGAAAATTGCACATATCTGGATTCATTGAAACAGGCTGTATTGTTTTGCTAATTGTGTCACATATAACACATCAGGCCAATTTTTTGAAAAGAGTAAGAGGTGGATAATCACTCTGTCTGAATTCTGCTAAATAAATATAATCCCTAAATCTTAGTATTTTAACAGGGGTTAAGCCTTTTTCTGGGCCACACTCATCTGTGCTACTCACCAGCATAAAAGAACCCAATATATTTTTCCATTCTTGCTATGCAATTTATTTTCAGAGAGAACAAGTTTCTACCAGTACTGAACAATATTTTATACAACAACAATCTTATTTTTCATGCTATGGATTATTGAAAATATCCATACCACTTTTGCTTGCTCAAGATCTAGAAACCCAGAAATGCAAATCTACAATTCAATGCAATTTGTGTTTTAGAACATGAGCAAAGAATACCTGAGGTGATGACCATGGTAATTCAAGTTTAGAAAGGCAGAAAACTGGGATGCTGGTCCTGAGCTGCCTGGCTTTTTGTCTTTGTGTCTGTGAGTGGAGTTAGGGGACTGCAGATGTAGATTCAGCACTGGACTTTGTGAAGGAGTGTCTACCAGCAGAGTCCAACTCCTTTCAGTCTGGCCCTGCCTTTACCCTTCAATAAATCCACGGCTGCCCTTAAGCAAGCCCGACAGCCACCTTTCTGTCACCATATTTGTTTTGGTGGATTTTTCCTCAGTATGCTTGTCCTCACAAAAGGTAGTTAGACTCCTTGTTTGCCTTTCCTGCTCTGTTTCCTAGTTCCTTGCATTGCTAAGTTACTGGGGTGCATCCTGGCTGCAGAGAAAGGCGATGACGTCCCACTTCATTTGCTGGCCAAAAACTGCTTGAGCAGCTCTTGCTGACACCAGTGTTAAAATCGCACATCTGGTGGCTCACATTGCTCCGCCACCCAGCTGAGCGGACAGTCTTTGGGAAATAAACAGCCTGTGAAGTGCTATCAAGTTTGCATTTCTGTCTCTTCTCAGCTGTTTTCCTCCCATCCCTCCCCACCATCTCTCCCCTTCCCATCTCGCTTCTGGCTCTATCCACGAGCCTAAATCCAAGAAGGATCAGAACGGTATTAAAGTTTCTTTGTTTCTCTTAAAATTGCATTATCAGTCTGCTGAAGGGGATGCGGTAAAACAGCAAGGGACTGAAGAATATGTGGTGGTGAGTTTCAGTGGGGAATCAGGGGATTAGCAGTGAATAGGAACAAAGAAGTTTGAAAAGGAGAAAAATGCTGGGAATGTGCTTCAGGGGAAAGAAATCAGCCAGAGGAGAGCTCTGTTGTGAGGGAAGGTGCCATTAGCCAGAGGATATAAATGTAGAGAAAAGAATGTATGGAAATAAAGACGAACAAAACAATTTGATAGGAAATAGAAATATGGTAGAAGGAAACACATAGTAGTAACATGAAAAAGTATATGAATAGTTCAAATATGCAGATCAAAACAAAGACACAGAATTGAAAAAGATTACACAGGTAATAAATATTTAGTATAGCTGTACAGTGAGGCAGACAGCTTATATGTGGATACATCACAGGGAATGCAAGGGAAAAGAATGGTGTTGCAGAAGAGGAAGTAAAACAAGAAACAGATAAAGCATTTCTATTTACAGGAGGCACTCTACAAGACTTGATTTTACACACTCTATTACATATATAAATAGCCTTTGACACCAAA
>VWZN01017934.1:0-22465 GCA_013396955.1 Regulus satrapa | reverse complement strand
AAAAAAAAAAAAAAGGCAACAGTAATTTGTAAGTCTTACAAATAAAATTCAACATATAGTAAATGTTGAAATACTGCAGTGAAGATTCATGTCAGAAAATAATTTTCAAATGTAAGGTGGAGATGTTGAGCAGAACTTTCCCTCCTGAGTCAGCTTCTGCACAGGAGCATAAATGGCTTTAAAACTAATTTTTATGTTTCTTTTGACATTTAATTGAAGCAATTTCTTATGTAAAAGTTTGATTTCTCCATCATACAATCCTTATTAAAGTTTAAGCAGAGCAATTTGAAATGTCAGGATAATAAACCATGAAAAATAGAAATAAATATGCAGTATCTCAGGTTTTATTACAGACTTCTATAACTATACCCATTAGAAAAAGTAGTATGAATAGCTGTTGAGAGAAAGATGTGGAGGCAAATAATCAAATCTGGAGCAGCTTGCTGATTTGAAAGTGAGATAAATGTCTAAGCACTACTAGAAAGCATTAACCAAAAATGTACTCTGTTCTGAACATTTTGCTGATGAGTTTAAGTAGGTTGTACATGAACAGACATGCACCAGCTGACTGGAGAACATTTCAGTGTGTGAGGGAATAGGTGAGTACAGGGAGTATGGAGTGTACATCTCCTCAAGAAGAGGGGTGTTGGTTGCAATCAGCTAGAAACGAGTAAGTTTTTAGTCTTTAAATTCACTAAAGATGCAAAGAAAATAAATTGCTATTCTCAACATTATCTAGCTAAAATTTCTATAAACTTAACCATGCCCTCGAAACCATGTGAGACATTAAAAATGTTATTTCCTTGTTTGGATTCTACCTTATGTAACTTAGATAATGGTGGTTAATTTTGACTTAAAAATTACTACTGAAAAATGATAAGAAATAAAGGTTGAAAAATGTTATCTTTTAAATTACTTACCCAATTTACCCATAGTATGCCAATACCTTTCTCATCTCAGCTCTTGTAATCAAAAACCTCACCCTCGAACTCAGAGGTGCTCCACTTACCTATTGAAATTCTACTCTGATTTCCACATGGCTCTAAGCACAATTTAAACCTCTTTGGTTTCAGAGCCACTGCATCTTCTCCCATTCCATGTATACCTCTGCTGTGACAGTTTCTTGGAAACAGATACATGGCATTTTTGGTTGGAGGCAATGTATCATAGAAAAGATGGAGCTTCCTAACTTTCTTTCATCCCTTAGGATGCTTGCTTGTATCACTGGCCTTTCCGAGCCCTCCAAAGGGGCCAGTACCCTCTCCTGAAAAGGCAGTGTAATTAAGCTTTTAACCAGAAAACTCATTTGCAATTAGTAAAATTCAATGTAGATATGTAATTAAGAAAATAGGGCTAAGCTTATAAATTTTTGCCTGCTTGACTTTTGGTAGTACATAGAGGTTGGTCCAAATCACAGAGTCACATTGAATTAGAAGTATTAGAAGAAGCTGTCTGCTTAAGATTAGGCATCTGTCTATAAGCTCATATATGGAGATCTGGAATACAGATTAGAAAGCAATTAGCTTCTCCTAAAACATGTGCTTTTATCTACTTTCTGAATAACTCTCTCGACTCTGTTTGTGCTGACCAGAACCTTGTAGTTCCCTGGTGCCATGTGAGTTGCATTTCATGACATGCCACAGAAATCTGCAATAGCACCTCTTGTCCCCTCCTTCCTCCCACTGATCATCTATCTGTGTCTAGTTAGCAACCGAATCAAGGAATTGAGACACTGAACAGTTAAATCTGTGTTATTGCAGCCTGAGTCTGCTCTTTAGTCAGTAATGGGACCCATCTCTCTTTATCAGTGCATCGCCACTGCAGAAGCAGCTGTCCCGTGCATTCACTGATTTCCAGTTATATTTTGTGTTCCATGAAAATAAATTCAGTGTATTTATCAAGGACATTTCTTCTTCTGGATCAGAAGGCATTAATTTCATAGCAAAAGAGAACAAAAAAGCAAAAACAATTACAATTCTCTCAGGGGGGAGACGTGAGGATTTAAAGCAACAGAGAGTGTAGCAGAAGAACAAATAGGTGTTAATTGGCTGATTTTAATATGAGCTTGAAAATGAGAAGCTTTGTTATTGCAAAGTCAGGAAGGCCTGGAAAAATCTAATTGAAATTCTGGGAACATAGTATGAATTAAGGTGGCCCTTGATATATTTAGGGAAGACATTCTCTGCGATCAGCAATCCTATATCCAGCATTTACACCAGCTCCTTGAAAGCTTTTCTTGTGGGCATTTTCTTGCAGATACACTAGTAACAAGCCTGGGAACTTGCTGTCAGATATGAAGATGTTAAAGAGCAAACCAAAGAACAAACCATAGAGGCAATTCCTATTGTCTCCAAACAGTTGTTATTTATCCCACCTGATTCCAGGGCTGCAGTGAAGTGGGTGAGCACTTGAGATAGATCAGACAGCTGGTGAGCTGGGTAAAGAAGACACATGTTAAAGCATGATGTGGGAAAGCTACTACAAACAGGAAAGGAAAAGAGGCTTTTTTGTGGGTAATATTTAATGTACATGACAGGACTGGCACTGTGTCACAACAGAAGGCTATCATGGTCACTACATTTTTTATCAAGTTTACCAAGTAAGACAATTATTCTACTATGACTCAAATGAGTAAAGTCTATGATATAATAAAAAACAATTCATATTTGCAGTATTAGAACAAAATTTGTTGAATTTTACATGGAATTTCTTGAGGTAAAATCAGCTGAGCCATGGGCCTGAGTCTATGTCAATATTAACTCATGTGGCAAAAGCTCATGTTTCAAGAAACTGTGAAATTATGCAGGTCAATATGACAATTAGTGCACTCAACTCAATAAATCTCATGGAATAGGATATGTGAAAAGAAATAATATAATGCAATAACATCTACTTCTTTCATCCAGGGACAAAAAAAAATAAACATGAGTAGTTTAATTCTTCTCAATCTCAATTTCAGCTCTTCTCATGCTCACTATTAAGTGGCTCCCTGACTATGGTACAATCTGCCCACAGTCATTTACAATGCT
The DNA here is from genome assembly GCA_013396955.1 of Regulus satrapa. Classification (NCBI taxonomy): domain Eukaryota; kingdom Metazoa; phylum Chordata; class Aves; order Passeriformes; family Regulidae; genus Regulus; species Regulus satrapa. The sequence continues at coordinate 19,436 of VWZN01017934.1, read as the reverse complement.
TTAAATCCTCCCATGTTTAATCCATTTTTTACAGCCATTCAAATATGCAGTATCATGACCTAATAAAGATGATTTGGAAGCACACTGGTCATATTTATCCTATTTCCCTGGCATTCTCTTTTCTTTATGCCCACTATCTACTTTGAGTATTTGGTTTTGAGTTAGTTGAGCTAGTAAGATTTTTTTTTCCTTCCATAATTAAGGAAGGGATGAGAAAAAAGAAACCCACTGGTTAAAATTTTAAAAATTGTTATCTTGCATTTAAGGATGAAATCCTTGAAGCAGATGTTCTGCCTAGGTGGAAATGGTTAAAAATAAATTGTTGCATAATAATAATTAATAATAAATCAAATAAAAATGACATTTATAATTAGCATTCAATTAGCATTTATCTTTCTGTATAATCTCTCCTATGGCTATTCAGTTTATATGTCACTGGCTTATTACAAAAAACTTCTAACTTTTTTCTAGGATGACTGAAACCCTTGATGAGCTGATTATTAGTGTTCTGAAGTCATTATCATTTAATATTATCTAATTTTCTTTCTGTTCTCCTCTACCTGAGGCAAACTGATAAACAAGTAAAAGGAAGTCCCTTATTACACAGTCTTTCATTAAACTGTGAAATTTTTTTGCCATGGAAATTGTGGAAACCATCGTTTTGCCTGAATTGAGAAAGACATAACCTCATAACTGTAGAGTTATTAGGCACAATGGATTGTGACATCTAATCAAACGACATCTGAGCCAATCATTTTAATACCCATCACAACTGATGGAGAGAAATAGGCCAGTGAGAGCTCAATTCATCTCATCCTAAAATAAATGTCTGAAACAGGTCAGGGGAAACACGGTGTGCAAAGACAACCTGGGGCAGGTACCTGAGTTAGAGAGCTCTGTGAAGAGGTGGGGTTGATCTTACCCTGCAGAGCACTCACACGGTACCCCTGCAGCATGGGTCAGTGCCAAATGGATGAACATACTGGGGGAATTCGACTGTATACCTGTATCTTTTTCAAAGTCCTCGCTCAGCATTTCTTTTTGGACACTGTTTGGTGTAGGGCAGTAGAGCACACTGATCTCTCTCTGGGCAGAAACAGCAATTGCACTGTCCCTTACAGTTGGCACGCTAAAGGTGGTTAGTGGCTGGCTCTAGAGCTGTCCAAATATAGCAGCTGTACCATGTGAATGGCTGTAGTGCCTGTATTGTAGGTAATACCACCTCTTCCTGAGGCTGGCACTAATACCTAGAGGTGCACCTTCCCAGAGCTTCCTGCAGTGAAGGGATAGGGCCTTGTAAGGATTGTCATTTCTGTGGCACTCCTGGCTCCCTCTGCTTCCAAAAGGTTTGTTTCTTAAAGCTTTTTGCACTTTGAAATACATGTTATGCTGCTGGTAAAGAAGGCTGGCCTATCCTGTCCTTCTGTGCCTCATCTTTTGCTAGGACAGTGGGAGTACCATCCAACCATCCCCATGGTGGGAATGCTGGGACAGGAAATATCCTATTTCACCTGTTGACACACTTTTGCATTACAGCAGCCCTGTCCCATGTTTTTGCATTCAATGGATACCCTACTAACTCATCAGAAATATGTGTTCCTCAGCAGCAACATGTGAAACTGGTCTTTGTGTGCTGATTCTGCCCAAGCAGGAGTTTCATGAACCATGAGGATAGCAGCAGAATGTGTTGTGTGCTTAGCTAGAAACAGAGTAGATCTTTGGTTATGAGATCTCCACATCTAGTTTGAAAGCACTTACCTGCTCATGAAAACTCCACAAAGAAGTTTTAAATATTGTGAAATAGTTTCAGCTGATTTTCAGGATGATATTATTACAAAATTAAAGCAAATCCAGTTTTTCAGACATTTAGCTATTGAAGCAAAATCATAACAAGCTAGCCATTTGAATTTTAAGCATGTTTATTTATGTCAGATTCAACTGAATACACAAGCTTGATTTTGTGTCTCATGTGCTTTTATTGAACTTGGAGTCAAATGTAATCTAAATGTAATCTAAGTGAATCTGTAGGGTTTTTTCCTACAGACATTTTAAGTGCATAGAATGTTCCTTAGGTTATTTTTAATAAAGATCTTGAAGAACTTGCAAGCTTATTTTTAAAACACTGGCTTTTTAGAATTTCTATATGCTGAAAGTTTATTACCTGGTGCAGTCAAAATATGAGGTAGGCTTAGAAGTAAATGCAAAACTACAGAAACAATGAAAGATATTTTATGTGAGCATGAGAGGCTGGCTTTGAAAGTAGGATAATATTTAAAGTTAGATGATTGGAAAAAATGCATGTGTCTGTGTATGAAGGTGTGAGAACTGAGAGGAAAGATGTAGGGAACTTGCAATTGTGTTCATTTTGGAAAAAAAATATTTTATACAACAAGCTACCTAGTCTGAGACAAACAAAAGGGCAGTAGTTAAAGCAGTAGCTACAAAAGAATGATAAAAAAGATAAGCAAGCAAACTGAGCAGCAAAATTCCAGGAGTTTTCGCACAGGTGGATTGTTCTGAGTTTGACCTTTTGGTTGGTCTTGCGTGAGACTTCCTTTAAAGTAGAAAGATTAGCTCTGTTTTCGTCTGTATAAGGTGCAATAGCAGCATTTGGAAAGCCCTGAGAAGTCAAACAGCACATCTTGTGCCAATTCCCTCATCAGACAGCATCATTGGGAAAGCTGTGGGTTGATCTCTACGCTTCTTTTGTGAGAAATCATGTTCTCATTCCCCATTCTGCCCATTCACTGTTCTGTGCTCACATAGAGAAGCTCTGGATTTTCACCTTGACTACTTTTTGTAGCTCAACTAGCAGGATATGGCCTGACAAAGTGAAAATAAAATGCACCAAGTATTTGAAATATCAGTGAATGAGATTAAAACAAAGTAGTTTTGTCATTATTGTATTAAAATTGCTCTTTTTCTTTCCTAAAACACTAGATCTCTGCCCATATAACCAGACAAAATTTTTGTCCTGAAATCTCTCCTATTGTTTTCCACAGCTTGTTTGGTGTATGCTTCTTGTGTCTGAAAAAAATAATAAAAAGAGAAGGAGTGGGCACACTTCCTCTGGTGTTGCAGGAGAAGCAGGACATGAATCATCTCTTGAGAGTTATTTTTTTCTGAAGTCCTAATTTCTTGTGCATTTCCAACGGTCTTTTTCTTCCTATTTTCCAGGTGGAAAGAAAAATCATTGTATATACTCACCTATTACATTACTTGAAAAAGTACAATTTATAAAATATTTTTTCATAAATTCATTTCTGCTGAAATATTTGGAACCTGCTCTTCCTTTCTTTTTGTATTGCTGGAGAGTTGTTTTGAAAATTAGTTTTCATATCTGTTTTTCCTTATGGCAGTATTTCTAATTGCTGTAAAATACTCTGAAGTTATCTTGTTGATGATTAAAATCATGCAACCATCTGACATTTAAAATATCAAGTCTACATATACCATTCATTATGGTAGATTTTATTGTCATCTTTAGACATAAAAAGAAATCAATTTCTTTTGTCTGATATTCACTTGCTGTTCTCAAAAACTTAGGAGATGAATATAATAAAGGCATGAATAGTAGTAATAAATAACAGTGAGAAAGTCAATTTTAGTCTCAAAATTATATTAAATCTCTAGTTAATTATATGGTGAAGATGCAATAATGGCTATGGGCAAAACTTGCTATTTTTATTTATGGATAGGTAACATTAAAACATTAAAAATATGTTACATGTTCCAGTATATATAAATATATATGTTTTCCCTAAAATATTAAATGCAGGCTAGGAATTACTTGGTGCTTTACAATAGTTTTATAAAATATGTAATATGGCAGGGGAGAAGGATAAATGGGTGGATAAGTATGTATGTTATAAATAGATAATATATTTCTGCATAAAAATAAAATAATATGCTAAGTACAAAAATCTTCATGTTCAATAACAGTATTTGTATGCATTTCAGTTACATCTTTTGAATTTTCAAACGCTAGAAATGTCTCCCACACCATTCTGCACAAGGCTGACAATACCCCAAATCTAGCTTCGTTTGCTGATGTAAATCAAGCTTTTCTAAATTACATGTTACTATAGACAAATTCTCAGGCTTCTCTACTTTTCCTGTTTCCCAATGACACCTTCTACTTTTTACCCTTCTTGTCTCAAAAGTACAAATCACAGAAATAATTTACTGCACTCAGAATGATGAGACTTTGAAACCTATGGAACAGCATGGCTTTGCTCCCTTTTCCATCTCAGACAAAGGGGAATAACGTGTGTGCATGTGGTGCAAGACAAGGACTCTGCTGCAGAAAATTGCTTTAACTACAGACTGGGAGGTAGACTCCAGCTCCTTGCTGAATATATGAGGTCTAGGTAATGCATCCACTCCTTCCCCTTCCATATTTCCTACAACACTGCTAATATCCTGGGCTAAAACCAGCCCACCAGAAACTAACTTTATCTTCAAGTCATAACATGGATTCTGTGTCTTCATCTTTGCAAGTCTTCCTCTTTGAGGAAAAAAACAAGGTTGAAAGGAGCTTTAACTGCTTTGAGGAATAGCTGAAAGTCACGAAAGAATATATGCATACAGTAGTTCTGCTGTAAAGTAGAATAGCATGTAATTAAGATATTGTTATATATTATATTTCTGCATTCCCCAGTGATTTGAGGAGGAAGGTCACAATGCCCGAGTCTCTGGACATGGTCTCACTTGGGCCAGACTGAGAGCTACTTTCCTGAGTAGCACAGCATGAGTAGCTAAGCATAAGCAAAAGCACAGCATAAGTAGCATTTAGTAGCACTAAATCAGCACTTCTGCTCCTTTGGCACAGCCACAAGTGTACAAACGTATGGCCTGAACTCTTATCTTTGTGTAGGAGAACTGAAAATAAACTGAAAGTCAGCAAATCCTCTCTCTGTATTTTTAGATAGCTGCTGTCATGCTTCTTCTGTTTGACTCCAGCCTACAAGTAGAGATCTCACCTTCACCTGGCATCTGCAGGGCTTGTCTGGAATGGGTGCTTGTGATGCCCTTTGCTGGAAAAGCAAGCAGTGATCTCAGATTCAGAGGTGAAATTTGACATGGTCGAGCAAGCAGTGTTTTACAGATATTTTCTAGATGTCTTGTTGTCATGCTGATGTTTGGCTGTTTAATCTGTTCCCATTTGCTCACTGAAGATGTTTTTTTGTTCTGGCAAAAAAGTGGCCCAGTTCTGCACCAAACACCTCTAAGGTATAGGCTACTGAGTAGATGGGGAATTTCCTTGCAAATCTGCCTTTCCCAGGTAATTGGTATCAATCATAAAAAATAGGAATGTTATCTTGCTTCTGCTCTTGATGCTGTCCTGGCTCCTGCCAAGAGGGAAGAGAAAACCTTACAAGTACAAAAAATTTCCTGCATTGCTAGAAACAGAGTAGTACAAAACCCAGAAATATTCAGTATTCAGCATAGTAAAGAAAGACTAGATGTCTCAAACTACTTCCTCCAGTGTCTCACTGAAATTCTTGCTGAATTGTTGGCTTTCCTCTGAGTTCCAGCTGTTCCATGGAGCCTTACGAAGATATGACAACACCATTTGATATTTTATTTTCATGTTGCCATTAAATGGCTCCCTTTCCCCCTCAGACTGAGAAATCAACTTCTTCTGTTAAAAATATGAAACATCTGTCTGAAAAGAAGTGTCATACTTGCTGTCACAAAAGATGCCTCAGATCTGATTGCAAGGGCACTTCTGTATGAATAAAATCACTCAAGTACACAAGTATTAACCAAATTCTTGTATACCATTTAAATGACTGATTGATGGTGATGACTGATGATTGCTGTGCATTAATGCCTGAAGGTCTATCAGGCATAAAGCAGTATTCTGACTGATAGATAAGGAACAGATTTTTCAGTCTATAGAGGCCAGATCCAGTGAGAGCATGTGAGTCTTTTTTCTGTCTTTGCCTTATATTTTGTCCTGGGTCTGAAGTGGAATCTGTTTGCTTTTCACTACCCCCAGCCTCATGATGGGTCTGATTCCCAGCAAGCAGAGCAGTGTGTCCCATGACCATTTCTCCATCTGATAAACTGCCTTTTCTTCTCTTGTAGGCACTGTTCTGAAGAGGCAGCATGACTGTGGTTGTAGTAACATGGTGGTGTGAAACCAGTGAACCAATAACATCCTCAGAAAGCAGCTCTGAGATAACTCATCAAGCCAATAACATCTTCTCAGATGTTAAAAATATCACTGGCATTGGTAAGATACTTTAACTGTATTTTTAAAACTTGTTTGTACTCTTAATTTGCAAACTGGAGAGAGGCTTGGGTGATATAGTAAACCTGCAATCTTTAATCTATGTAGATAATTCATGTAGAAATACTGTTTTTGCTAGTGCAGTGAATTGCATTTAGTGTGATGTAAAACATGAAGTCTTCTTCCGTAAAATGAATCTGTAGTCTAAGGAGCTGTTTTCCCCATGTATTTGAATTAAGTTGTCGCTCTAATCACTCTATATCTCTGTGGAGTCCCTTGACTGGGTATTTTATTTCCCTTACAAAGGCTAAAAGTGCCATGTTCTTTAATTCAGTGGGTTCTCTGAAAAAATGTGGTTTGAATTGATGAGATGTTTCAAAGCTGCTTAGTTCAAAATACAGACGAGATGGAAACCTCTTATGGTAAATGTAGTAACAAATTCTTTGAGTGAAATAAATGTTTCCCTTTGGAAAACTCAGTTAAATTCTAATAACTACTGCCTACTGCTCTGTCAGCATGGCAGTATATTCAAATGGAAGGGAAAAGTCTAGATATTTGATGATAAATTACTGAGTGAGCCTTTTATAAGGAAATAATTTCATTCTCTTTATCAATGATTAAGTGTTTGAGCTATATTTTATGTATATTTTACAATGTTAGTGAAACTTTACCTTATTAAACTGAGGTTGCTGTTAAGAGCTAATTCACCAGACCTAGACAAAGGTTTGGAAAAAGTTTTTAAAAATATGATACATGTTTGCTAAATGCTCACCTTCTGCTTCACGCTTCTCTCTGTCACTTATTGTGATTTGCTGAAAAAAACTGTTCCCCCAGAAGATAAAGAGATGTGAGGCTTGACTTTTTCTTTTCTACAAAATCCATGGAAGAATGAATGACTGGACCAATCCCACAAGATACAAATGGCTACTCAGTCCACTGGGATGTAAAAACATGGGATCAGGTACTAGCCTTTTCTCTTTCAGCCCCTTCAGTTGCAGCTGTCTCATTTCATCTGTGTATTCTGGATGTTAGAGGAGATTCAGGGAGTCAGAGCAGGGACAGCATTTGTGAGGCTCTTTTTCTCTCCCTAAACCTCACTTTGGGCATGCAAACTCTTCATTTCTTTCAATAGAAATGTCAAATCATGATCACATTTGCCTTGGCTGTGCTTTATAATTTAGTTCTTATCTCTGCTCCGAAAATTTTCTTGTGCTTTCCTGGTTACTTTTTTTTTTTTTTTTTGTTTTTTACAAACTGGTACTTAGCATAATTCTGTCCTGATCTTCTCATCTTCTCTAGCTGTCTTTGTAGAAGGTCTTCATCTGGTGTTCATCAATATGATGACTAAGTAAAGAGGGCAGGTATTATCTAATGTTTTGAGAGCAAGCTATTTAAAGTTCCTGGGATACCTTTGATGTCTGTAAGCTTTCTGTCAGAATGCTAAATAGGTAATCAAGTGTCCTTTACTATGCTGAAATTCTTGAATTTGTGTCACAAAATTAAGCCTTAAAATCTCATATAAATTTGATGAGAACTGCTCATGTTGTAAATTGTTTGTGGATGTATCAAATCCAGAATTTGGCACACCAGTCTGTCTAAATCCTGTAGGTAACCTTGCTCTGTAAAAATGTAAAAAAACAGAATAAACATTTGGTGTGTTAAATAACAAAGAAAGATTGGAAATTTAGAATTGGGTAAGAACTCTAAAAGGAATAGAGTGATCTGGAATTTATTTGGACCCAGGGTTTTCATGTAGGTTTATGTAGTCATAATAACAATTAAAAAAAAAAAAAATTGCACTGTAACATGTCATTAAAATGGATCCTTTTAATGATATATTGAATTGTAGCAGGTAATTGATGGCATGCTGCTACTTTGTTATTAGAAGATATTAACATTATAATTCACACTTTAAAATAATTTGAAGATGAAATCAATAATAAAAAAAAAGTATGCACTTTTATCCCTTTGGATTATCACATAATTTAGAGGAAAGTGACACATGAAGAGAATCATCAGCAGAGCCAACATGTTGTTTTAAACCAGTCATGCACCTATAAATAAATAAAGAAGTTCATTCTGAAGGCCTTCTGATGAAATGTACCTAGATGACTGAGGCTTCTTTAATGGCAGATGTTTATGTTCTGTGGGCATTGATACTGTTAACTTCAATAGTGGGAAATCTCTTGAAAGACAAGTGGTTGTCAAACCCTGCTGTGAATCCCACTGTGACTTTTCTCAGAAAATTGTTTACTGTTAGTGGGATCCAAAACACACAGATTTTCATGAAGACTGACAGATGCTATCATTTTTTGGTCACTGCAAAAACAGCAAGACCAATTCATTTCAGCAAAGACAGGGGAGACATTTCCTTAGAATATTATAATCCTCCCATAGAGAAGCAAATTCACATACAGGGGTGTGGCTGGAGGTTGTTGTAAAAACCCATGGCAGTTGTGTTGGTATTTAAATTATTTATGAGAATGGAAATGTTAACTTTTATGTAAATAAAAAGGATGACAAGTACTTACAAAGCAAATGTTGTTAATACTCCTGCTCTTCACCCATTGCTTTAACTCTCAGAATGACTTTGTCAGAGTCTTTTGAATCAATGGGAGTTTTGTCAATAACATTAGCAGTGGTTGGATCAGATCTATAGCCTTTATAGTATATTACACAGAGCATGAGTTACAAAAAACCTACTGAAAGAGTTTTACTGTTGCTTCAAAAACAAATGAAAGCCTTCTTTAGGAACAGATCAAACCCAAACCTTTTGAAATAGTGCACATCTCTCTCTGAGGTTCGCTGTCAGGTAGAGACCCTGAAATACATGATTTATCTTCACAGTTAGATGCATAGTCATGTAAATAAATGGATCTGTGCACACAGTTTACCAAAACTTTAAAATATGCATGTATGATTTGGGAAGCTCTAAAATGAACTAGCAAACCAGGATGTGACCCTTCCTTACTATGGCCTTTGCAGCATGTGATTTATTCATTTACAGAAGGGTTGTAATAGAAAATTATTATTCTTAGGCCTGGAGATACAAAAAAGCTCCTTGAAAGTGGTGGACATAACATTTCAGTCCTCTCAGGCTGAATGAAAGAGTGAATATCCTCTCTTTTTGAAGTAACTGACAGTGAACAAAACAGTGTCTTAAACCAGGAACCTGCTCAGGAACTCTGACTTCTGCCAGCCCTCCTGTGGTGTGACTGCATGTAAGGTGGCAAAGTGCTTGGTTTTAGATGGCTGCTGTCTGTGAGCATGCTGTAAATGAGGAAACATGCATAAAAAACAGACTTCAACCACATCTGGAGATGGTTTTTGATATGAACCTGAGAAGGAAAAGGTAATTAAGAGAGATATTAGTTTGGATGCTGATGGAAATTAGGTTTGCATTCATGACTAAAACAATATTTCACTGTTGTTTTAATTTTTTTTTCTCTCTAAGAAAAGCCTGATGTGAATAAAATTTTGATTTTAACAGTAGTGCTTCCTCTTTAGAGACACTTTCCATAAAACTTTACACTTTAACATATTATATAGATATGTTGTGATCATTTTTTGGTTCTCATATGGTAAAAGATTGGTGTTAATTATGTCCTCAGAATGTGTCTGCCAAATCACCACAAGAATGAGAAGGGTCTGATTCTGATCTTATTTTGTGTTTTATCTCTAATAATGTAAATACTCAATTCATCTTTTGATTAACAGAGGAAAATTTCTGCTATCAGTATTTACTTGCTAGGGAAAAAAATCATTTCACTTACAGTTCCAATGGATACCAGTTATTTGACAAAGAAGGATCTTCTACAAGGTTAAGTTACACCTTTCTCTGCCAACACCAGGTTGAGAAAGCCCAGACTTTTCTCCTCTTTACCTCAGACAATTCTTAGACCCTAAACCACATCATCCTTTGGTGTGGTGCAAGTGCTTGTATGGCTGCATGGTTGGAGTCATACCAGGAATCCAACATGAAAATTCCCTCATTTTTGTTTTCTTAGGAGTTTTGCTGCTTATTATATTCTAGTAAAACACAGATTTTAGGCTGACCTGAGCAGCTCTTCTGCAGCAAGTGGCAATTAGAGCCCATGGTGGAGCAGTGAATCCACTGACACACCTCCTGGGCTGTGCAGTTGCAGCAGGTGTAGAAGGGATCCACTATACAAAATCCTCTGCACTGAGAAATGTATTTTGAGGACAATTTAGGAAGAGTAACTGCTTTGAGAATCACTTTGGAAAGGTTCTTATTTTTTTCAGTCTGAGCGCTGTCTGTTTTGCAAAGATACAACAGTGCAATGTGGTTCATCATAGCTCACTGTTTGCAAGGCTCCTCTGACTGCTTTGAAAAGTAAAGGCAAGCAATTTTTCTCTGTGCTTGTCCATTAACCTACAGATGTACCATAATCCAGAGACCTTGTATAGCAGGCTTTGTAAAATTTAATGTCTGATTTGTGTCCTTTGCTGTAAAACATGTTACTGTTTCATATTGCAGCCTCCAATTCAGATAGAGTTGACCATCAATTATTCATGGAAAGGTTAACTCAGTTGCAGATGAACTTGGACTGTTGATGCAGGGAACCTCCATCTGCCTTTCTATATAGTTGAATTTAATGTGTCACCCAACCAGACTCAGAGACATTCTATCTGCTTTTGAGAGATGCTGCACGTCAGTTAGGAAGCTCAGGTACAGAATTTATAAATTCTGATGTAATTTCATTTGGATGCAGGTATGCTACTTCTTTACCACAGTAGATGCAATCACAGTGTTTTGATCAGGTGGACAGAATAATCTCTCTTAGAATCACATCTGCTCTGAGGACAAAAGTTCCCCCAACTCTCTTACCTTTGTTTTCTTCACTACAATCATATTTTATAACTGAATTTTCATTTTCTCAGTGTCTTTGCATTTCCAACATGTCCTTCCTACCTCAGTGCCTAAGTATGAACTGCATGAACTCTTTTTTCTTGATTTGAAAATGAGGGAAAACAAAGATATTTCTGATATCTTGGCTTCCATTTACACAGTGCCCACTAAAATATGGTCTATAAAGACCAGAGTATTTTTGGAGCACAGTTTTAGGTAGCTCAGTTTATATTATTGATAGTTCTCTGCATTATTCAATTCCTGAATGCATTTTAAAAAGAGAAAATGGGGGAAAAAAACCCCAACAACCCCAAATTTAGTTATGTATGTTATACACATCAGTAAGAAAAGAAAAAAAATATTTATATCTATGATACTAAAATAAGGAGTTGTCCTTTCGGGCTTAGCCATTTTTAATTACCCTGTATATTTTATCAACACATCCATCTAAAATCTCTTTATAAAAAAAAAAAAAACAAACCAGAACTTATTTATTATTTTGATAAAAAGTCTTGAGAAAGCAGAGACACAATATATTTATTGGAAAAAACAACTAGTCATCAATTTTTTGTGGTATTTCAGAAGCTTGGTGTTATGCCCTATGCCATCTTCCTTTCCTAAGTTCAATGAAATAAGGAAGTGTCAAGGAAGATTTTAAGGCAGCAAATACCAACACAGTTAGGATGGAACAGCAGTTTCATTTATTAAATAGGTGATCCAAACAATTTACTCTTCAGGAAAAAAAAAAAAAAAAAGTTTTGAAAACAAATTGCCTGCCTGAGTCGGAAAGAGTAGAAATTGAGGCTTTCTTTCTGTATTTTCTTTAAAACCATTCTGCTTCCAGGAGACCAGATCTGCCTCTCTGTCTGCAGATTCATCCACTCAGCTGCGGGGTCAGGAGGGCAATGCCACCACAGCTCAAACCAATTTTACCTGAGCTGTGAAAATGATTTCTCTGCAAGGGAGTATGTTACCTTACACTACAAGGAAGAACCATGAACTCCCCATTGGTTCATGCTTCTCCTATATGTGTGAATTACACAATCCTCATCAAACATCTCTGTCTTTAAAATCTTGGGAAATCACTCTGTATAATGAAAACCAGAAAGGGGATGAGAGGGTTAATGCAGACCTAGACTGCCAGAACTGGATGAATAATTTATTCTTTGAATTTTTCTCACTTTTCTTTCAGCAGATTTCCTGCAAACAGTTTATTCTTTCTTTCATTTAGCATTATTCAAAACTATTTGCTGAATAATTTCTGCAGTTAATTCCTGATCTCCATATCCTTCATGAACAGTTCAATAGCAATTCCTGTTAAACATTCAGGCTGCCTCAGCTAATTACTGTGGGATATGCAGGCCACACAGTACCCTAAGCCAAGCTGATCAAGTGTTTCTTAACATACTTTAAGACTGTTCCTCCTGGATGACAAAGACCTCCTTGCACATGAAGAACATTAATTTATTTAAATATTGAAATAAAATCCAGACTTGAAGCTTTAGAGAGAAAAAGTAGTAAAGGGGTGAAAGCTTTTTCCGTGGATGAAAATTTCCCTGTGAGCTATAGACAGTTTGAATGATAGACATAAAGTATTAGCATTCAACAGCCAGCTCCAGGATAAAATCCATGGACCTACACTTCTCTTTCAGTCCTGTTTTCCTATCTGTCCTCTGACAAATCCTGACAATAAGGAATCTCATTTGGTATTGTTAAGATAGGCCTTGCCATCCATAGCTAGGACTCCCTTCAGGATTTTCTCTCTCTTCTGCTTTTTGGCCTCTCTGCTCAGCAGGGTCATCGGGACAGCCACTCCCACCTATGTCACTTGCAGCACCTCCTGGCTTGTTTAATTTCTCATGTTTTGTCTCAAACTTCCCAGTTCCTACTTCATCACTTGTGAGGCCCACAGTAAATCCTAACAGTCTTTTATCCTCTCCTATCTTGCTATAAATCCTATTTCTTTTGGGATTAAAAAATTTGGACTTTCTTGGTAATACTAATTCAGAGTCTTGCTGTGAGCACTGCTCCTGTAGCCTATCCCATTTCCTCCTTTAACTGGCTCTGCTTTCTGGCTCATTAAGTACAAGTAATGGTCTTTCATGGCCTGCTTCCACTCCACCTATCATTTCTCAGTCACTTGGATGGACTGTGGCGCCAGCCTTCTTCAACAATTCTGATAAATCTTTGAAACAATGTTCTTCGTCTTCTTGTGTTCTTTAATGCTGCTTTCTCCTAAATCGAGAGATTTTCCATTTATCACCTAAAAAAACTGGGTCTTCATCATCCTGCAAAAACATTCTTTATAGATGTGTTGTGATCATTATCAATAATTTGAATAATTTTCCACCCTCACTCTTTTTTCCCTTACCAATATTCACTTGCTTTGTCTTATATTAAGATAGAAAACTGTGGGAGCCAGAGTCAGCTTACTTCTCTATTCACATATTCCAAGCTCAGGAAACAGCATTCACATATTCCAAGCTCAGGACTGCTTGCTTGGTGTGACAGAGATGGGAAAAAATGGTTTTACTTACACAGAAATCAAGCTGTTATTTAATTTAATTTTCAACTGTTTCCAAGAAGATATTGTAACATTTTAATTGATATTACTTTGTCAATTATGTAAGTTCAAGAGGCTTCTAGACCCTGCAAAAGTAAAGTGGAAAATTGAGTGATTCATTCAGCAGGTGACAATACAAAAAAGTAATTTTAGAAGTGATGACACACCTGTCTAGACTTCTCACAGTTGATTTCTGAATGAAATAAAAAATACATTGGAAAAGGATTCAGGTCTCCAAATAAGAGCTGATTAGCAGTCTGATCTGGTATTGAAATCCCCAGTTTCCTGTGTGTAATTGCCTTTCAAATGTTCAAATGCTGAAGGTTGAAAAGTAGCATGCTGTGCTCATAGAGATCAGTGTTTGCAATGAATATACAGATATCTCAAATAACTTGGTTTATTGCCATTTCACCCACATACAAAATTCATAATGAGAGCAAGACATAGGTTATTAAGTGTGACAGAACAATGTATATATTAATATTAATGAGACTATATTTGCCTTGACCTCGCAGCCTTACAGCATTAATTGTATTTCAGATTCTTTGGTTTTCATATATATATATAAGAAAATTATGGGTGGTCATACCACTCTTTAGATATTTATAGTCAAAATTTCCACAGAAAATTGAAAGAAATAGGATTTTTTTCCAACTATCATAAACCACTGATTTTAAACTTTTCAATAAAGCGATTCACGTTTAGTCTTGAATGAGTGTAAAGGGAACACAGACATTTACTGCTAAAGAAATTTCCCCTCTATCTAGCCTCTGATTACAATATTGCCAAGTTTTGTAAAGTTCAATCTATTTCCTTTTATGAGCTTCCATGTTTTTAAGTGTTCTCTATTTGTTACAATGCCCTAAGCTTACAGCTATCAAATATCAGCAATAAGGTTGTTCATTTTACAGAATGAACAAAATTCTTGTCTTCTCCTGAAGGAACACAGGTGACCATCTTTTAGCCTAAAAAATTCAGGGTTTTTTTACAAGAACCTCTGGTTGTACCTTGATTTTGTGCATTTTTTGCTTCTGTGGGAAGCTCTGACTGACTTTCATCACCTCCTGTGGAGAGGATGTTATTGCTATGATTATTTGTTTTGCCATCAATGGCTCAAACACTGTGTACACAGCAGTCCAAAGAGAGAATGTGCCAAGCTAGAGTCTGTTATGAATTTATATCATCACCTAAGTCTGTTTATCTTCAGGATCATCAATTTAATAATAATAAAAAAATCTAAATCTTGATTATTCTTCTAGCTTTCTAGACCATCAGATTAACTGTGTGTCTTTACAAATTAATAAAGAGGAAATATTAAGCAAGATTAATTTAGGAGATTTTTGGAATTCATATTGTATTTCAAAGTTAATAATAACTTTTGAATAATTTTGTCCCAAAATTTGCATTGTAAGCTCACTTTTCTTTGAGATCTTCTGTTTTGAGATGTGAGAAATTAAGTAGCTATGGGTCAGACATAGAATTTCGGTTTCACTTAGTCTCATTCCATATTGTCTACTGCATTTCAGCTTTGAGGATGCCAAAATTAGGTTCTCAAGGCAATTTGATCATAAATCAGAGTGCTTTAACTGATTTACATTACAGATATTCCAAATTGCTAAATTATGGTATCGGCAAGATATTTAGTACTATCCAATATTACTGTAAATATTATGTTACTAAAAAAGATACATTGACAATTTACATTGACAATCTTATACTGAACCTAGTTTTGGTTCAAACCAATAACTCACCCTGAAAGTCAAATTTGTGTAATTTAGAATTTATCACTGGGTCCAGGAAATCTGCTTACAACAAGAAAAGAACATTTCCAAGGAGATGAGGAGACTGAAACATCACACTAGCTGACATGCAAAAAGCAGAGGAGAATTTAGGTAACAGGTTGAAGTGCTCTGAAAGAAAGTCCAAAGGAACTGGGACAGGGCTGCAACCTGATGTCAAAAAACAGCTAAAGCAGTGTGTCAAACACAAATTAAGGTAAACAGTTAGAAGTGCAAAGCAATAGCCAAAATCTTAAAAAAAAAAAACCCAAACAAGCAAAAAACCCTTTTTCCTGCAACTGGTCTTTTACCCTAATTCTAAGCAGTTCTTGTGGATGAATACTTTGAAAATATAAAATATCTCTATATAAGAGTTTGTCTGCCAATCTGAGATTCTCCAGGTAAGCAGGAGTTCAAGCTACCTGCATGTGAAGTTGGATATCACACATTCCTTTCCCATAAATATTCTTTATCTAATAATTAAATATAATTAACCATTTGAAAATATTTAATGAAAAAATATGTCATATCTTCCACTACTATTTTTTTTTTGAAATATCTTTTTAGTCATCCAGTAGTCAGAGATGCCAGATTGCTTAAGTATTTCTAAATTATTTTAGAGAGGTGATAAGGAATAAATGCACATGAATGGCTCTTCTATCATGTTTGAGTTATTCAACTATATGCAGTGGGCCACGAGTGCAGCTCTCCTAGTTACATGTTTTTTCTCTGCTACTACAGCAATACAGACTATTACACAGGTACATCTACAAGATACTGTGGATTCTATAGAAACTTAGAAGATTTCCTTTTCACTTCCAAATATGCTATAGCTTGGAAATTGCTTACAGTTTCTTTATGAGGTAAGAAACCAGTCAGTGAAAGAAATTCCCATCAGAAATAGTCTTGCCTTCTCTATTATTTGCTACAGTCTTGCATAAAGATCCTTATCCAGTTTCTGCCTTGTTGGTTTTTTGGTTGGTTTTTTTTTTTCCCTTTTCTTGGAAATGTCATTTCTGCTTAAAACAGGATTTCTTGTCCTAGAGACAGATTACTTATTTACACGATATCTAGCTATGGAAGTAAAATGTTAAGAAATGCTTAGTCTGTTTGACATGCTACTTCATTTCACCCCAACAATAATCTATGTTACCTATCTTTTATAAAAAATAAATCATTAGCCTCCTTACCTCAAAATTGCATGTGGCCAGGCATGGCCAAAAGGGGTCTTGAGGGAAAATGAGAGTTATGAATGGGGTAAGGAAAGAAAACATTTGAAAACTTGTTAGAGCATCACTTGAGGGTAAAAGTGTCACTGTAGAAAATATAAAAGAATCATCCCATATTTCAGCTTTTCCACTGTTTAGAGGAACATCAACGCACTGCCATGTCATTTTGACTACTATTCTAGTAAGATGGCTTTTCCCAGTCTGGACAGGTATGGAAGTGTGAAGGTTTTCATGTATCACTTGAGGTGAATGATATGTTTTCTGCTCTTCAAATTATGGGGTTTGTGTCTTTCAGAAGACATAAGATGAACTATTCCATAATTCTAGAATTTGTGTCCAAGAATTAAAATTTTGGAGACTTGTTTATTTATCTTATCAGTACTGCCCAAAAATCATCCCAGAAGACAATGGGAGAAAGGTTGAACTCAATTGTGTTGGGGGCGGGGAAGGGTCAGTCTCTTATATCTTAAAGTGTCATACACCCCTCACCATTCTCTCCTTCCTATTAATTTGTTGATTAGGAAAATCACAGAATAAATGAAGTCTTTGTCAGTCTGGCATTTATGTGCCATTTTTAGGTTGTAGATTTTCTGTTCGACCTAGAAAAAATCCAGGATTTTATGTCTTTTTCCACTACTAAGTTAGGAATTGTTCTTCTCATGGGTATAGAAATTTCTACAAATGATTGTGAGCTCTCTCTCTACAACCTTGCAGTGCTGAAAGCCACTGTAATGCTTAAGCAGAAAGAGTTGAAATATCAGTGGGATTATACAATTTCCACTGACGTGATTGTTTACATTTATTTTGGAGGTTTCAAAGTAATTATCATAGGGATGTTGTTTATTAGCTGTTTTGCAAAATAAGTCTACAGGCTAAATTATGTAGAAATGTAGATGCCAAACACTGATGGAAAATTTAACTATTATTTTGCTGCTTTGATAACCACAATTCTCATGGTTTGATCAGCCTTATAATATTATTGCATAATTTCATAGTACTTTCTATGTTTAATGTTTCTGTTTTATGCATCTAATTTCTTTCATAATTGATATGAGATGTGCATATCTTGTGAAGTGCTGTGGGATGTGTAACATGAAAGGTTCTGTACAGGAACAACTGGTTTCCTTATTAGAGTGAACTGCAACATGACAGATTAAACATTCAATTAAACAGGAAATTTGCCAACGTAAAAAGCTCTCAGAAAGGAGCTTAACAATTTTCACTTTTATGAGGTACTAAAGTTCTTGGAATCCATTATTTTGAAACTCCATCTACTTTGCTTACAGGTAAAATTGTTTTAGAAAAGGGGCCAAGTATTATTTACATAAAGCTCCGTTGTAAAAATCTGGGTACTATTTCTTTCCAAGGTTTAAAATACTTTGGTGAGAGAAATGAAAATACTCATAAAAAGCAACCACACCATGTTATAAACCACCTTTATGGTTCATTATAGATTTGGTTTAATGCTGTTGGATTAACACTAAAGGTTAATGTTTGCATAAAATATGCATGATTAGTTTAATACTCTGGAACTGTGATCAGGTTCTCTAATGTTATGAAAAGGAGCGACATGATACATGGTTAAGGCTGACACAAATAGAAATGTGATATATTTCCAACAAAACTGGTCAAGGGTATTTTCAAAATCCTTCCTTATGTGATAACACTTCAAAGCCAATCTGTACCAATGGGAGATTTTGTGTTCAGCTCTCATAATTAAACTGTTTTCTGGCTGCAGGAATTGAATGCATTTCTAATTTACAGTGTAGGCAAAGTGCTTGGAGAATGATGCATTCAGATTCTCTTTTTGCATTTTTTTGAGCCTTAGGTATTATGTCAAGTGTTTGTGTTTTAAGCATTGATTATCTTTGTTATGATTTATTGCCAGGAGAATGATAGTATTTCTTACGTATAGACTTGGGAAACTCCATCTAACTGGCAGATTTCACTTATTGCTTGTGTAGAAGTGTCTGCCTAAGGTCTTCACTTACCAACAAATTATTTATAAATTTATGATTTATTTTTCCTATCTTGATCATATCTCAGACATAATTACAGTTAGGCATTCTTTCATGTTGCCAGGGAAGAAGAGAGTATTTAGCATGAATTTGGATAAATATCAGCCGTAAATCTTGGATAGGCCATGAACTTTTGCTGCTTTCAAGGGTCTGGAGAGCAGATAATGAGAAAAGCCTATGGGCTCTCATAAGGTAGGGAAACAATACACAGAAATTATCAGGACATATGGACAGAGCTACAAGGACATGCACATATAATGCATTGCTTCCTGTGATTATACATTGCATATGTCTTGGAGCAGGTTTTGTTTGGTACCCCTATGGTATGGATATTCAATAGAGAAGAAGTTCTGGGAAGACTTTTATGCAATCTCTAAATGAATCATGACTCATATCAAAACCTGTACTCACAATAATAACCCAGTAGTTATTAAAAAAAAAAAAAATGCCCCAAGGCTGAGAAGGTGGATAGCAAATTGCAGCTGCAAATTAATTAAAATAATCGAGCAAGTCAGAGGTAACTCCCACAGTAAAAGTGTTGCTTACAAAGGCAATGTTAATAGAGCATTTACCATCAGGGGTTGCCTGGTTCCCTTTTAATAAAATATCTATGATTACCTGATTAGCTGATCATTGTGCAGAGCATTTTGTTCTCAATACAGCTGTGAAGCCCATGAGGAGAGAGGCTTTTATCAGATGGAGCTTGTTTATTTAAAATGTATAATTGAGTTCTCTTTTTT
>VWZN01017933.1:37005-65340 GCA_013396955.1 Regulus satrapa | reverse complement strand
ATTATTACCCACATGATTTTTTTAGTGGTACTTCACATTTTGTTTGTGGTTTTCATAAAATACAAGGCATTAGCAACCTCCTTACATGTGTAATAGTAGTGTCAGTACATATATTAGACACCTTCAGTAACCTTCATTTTACATACTTTTAAACAAAATTAAAAGCATAAATCCTAGTATAATTTTCATCCCAGTTTCCTCCATTAGAAATTTTACCACAAATACTCTTGATTTTTACTGCTATTCTCAGCTACTATTCTTTAATAAGTGTTTTTAAACACTCTTTCTGGAAGGATATTAATAGGTGAACATAAACGACATTATCAACCAAAAATCTTACCCGAGTAGAATAACAGTAGCGAAGTGACATTAGCTACTTTTTCT
Source organism: Regulus satrapa (assembly GCA_013396955.1). NCBI lineage: Eukaryota > Metazoa > Chordata > Aves > Passeriformes > Regulidae > Regulus > Regulus satrapa. The sequence continues at coordinate 64,956 of VWZN01017933.1, read as the reverse complement.
CTTTTAAGAATTTTTATGTGACTGTAATATGACATTCTTCCCTTTCAAGGCAACTAAGAATTAAGATAGATTCTGGATCATTAAATACAGCTGTACCATATATATCTAAGGAATTAACACAGTTCAAGATTTTGGACCCAAGGGACAGCAAAACATATTTTAATTATCATTTATCATTCATTAGGTAGCTTATGCTCACTAATCAGTATTTACTGCCTAGTTAGAAGATTAAACTATATGTATGCAACTCTTACAAGATACCTCCAGGTTCCATGGATTTCCTCTTGAAATAATTAAATAATTTGTTACTGAAGATCATGACAGATAACTTTTTTTTTCTGCATCAGCATATATTTTCATTCTGTTAAACAAATAAAATACTATTTTAATCAATGTTAAAGATAACATGACAAAAAACCTCAACATTTTAACAGGTAAAGAACAAGAATTTAAAAATCAGTGTTTGAACTAAACTCCAGGATATCAAGACTGATGTTTCAGTACCTAATTCTTTTTTCAGTCAATGTCCTTGCAGGAATTCCATTAAGCATTTTTCTTTCCTAAAATTGCTTGAGTAAGTTAGTCCTATTTTAAATCTGTAAGAAATATGCTGATTTTTAACACTTTTGCTGCTTAGCGCTAAGTGCTTTTGATTTTTAAAAGTGAAATTTGGCAAGTGAGTCATACATATGTCCTGACTGCTTGCAAATTGACTTAGAAAGAAGGATGTTATGCCTTCAGAGAAAATAAAAAAGTTTCTGAGAATGTTTTGAGGATTTTTCCTTTTTTTTTTTTCAGAAAGATCTGTATTACCTTTATTTTGATTAGGAAAAATGCTGATTAGTGTCCCTCTGCACACCATCCGATCGTTTCAATAAGGCAATGAAGACTTTCTGACACCATATACATTGTTTATTCTTCCAGGAATGCTGCCATTGTTGGTGTTAAACTTATACATAGATAAAAACCAAAAAATTTCTTCCTGAAAGTGTAAATTCTTTATCTATAATTATGCTCTAGAAGAGTACATTCATATAGTCTATTAATATTGAAAAAATATATATATACTTATATACTTATACATAATATATACTTAAATAGTTTTACATCTCCATTTTTATGATAACCTGACTCCAATATTAATTTTACATTAAAGATTACACATAGTTCCCATGGAAGTCTTTTAAAAAAGAAATATTTTGAAAATATTGAAGGTAACTGGGTAGGCCATTCATAGGATCACTGGAATCCTACCTGCAATGTACATAGTTTCTCATTAGTATGTCGTATGAAGAATTGTAGGGACACTGGTTTCTTATTGTAAATGAGGAGGTGGACATATAATTTTCCACAGACCATTCAACTATTTATGGGTTTGATTTAGAAAAACAATGAAATTATTGAGAGTAAAGTTTAGGGAGAAATCCAATGTCCAAATCCTTCATGAAACAAAATTATTTTGACTATTTGTGAATATATGCTTGTGTGAAATTATTCATTTATCTTTCTCAGTATCTCTGTAAAACTACTCTGAATGTCTCTTCTCCTTGCAGGGTCAGTTAGGCATATAAAATTATCAATATTCTTAACCTTTCAATTAGCATATATATGACATTGGCCACCCATAAATTCTGTGAGAACAAGTGTTTGGCTGTTCTGAACAGAGGGAGAACAAAACAGGCTAAGCAAAGGAAACAAACATAAATATTGAGAAGCTGTTTATGAGGTAAATCCAACATCTTTTGTATTGGCTAAGGCAATGGTCCAATAGGGGAAAATACCAATAATTAATAGGTGAGTTCATAATGAGCCCATACAGATGGTCACATGAACACCTAAAATGAGAGTGTGTGATTTCAGGTATGTTGTTAAAAACAAACAATAAGGAACTAGCTTCTCCAAATGGCTTGATTGAAACTGAAACCTTGAAAATAAATCATTAAATCTCAAATTTCTCTCTAGATTTTCTGAGGTTAAGACCTACATATATTTTGCAATTGATTCATAGGAAAAGCAAAATTTTTACCTTCAGTTGAAAAAAATGCACCTTGGTAACACATTCGAAGAGTCTACTGAAAAATACCAAGACAATAAAGCATTATTTTTCATTGAATTGTTTATTGAAGACGCAGTGTTTATTTTAGCTCACATCATACACAATTAAAAGTATGCAGCTTAAAATTCTAGAAGTCTTTATATACATTAATCAGAGTCTGTATAAGCAGATGGTTTGTTGATCAACAATGAACAAAAATTCCATGCCAAAGCATCCAAACCTCACTAGATAGAAGATAAAACCTCTTATTCAGACTATTACATTTCTTAATATATTTTTTTTCTTACCAGTACCAGTAAAAGAAACCATTCTCTTTATTTTCCAGGTGAGAAAGAGAAGCACCACAACTAAAGCTTTTTCAGTCAGTAAACAAGTTTTGGCACATTTGGTCCTTTTTTATTATGGTCAATGTTAAATTGGCTAGAATTTGCAATACCAGCCAAGTTTGATCGCCTACGCAATTATGAAAAGAATTTAGTTCCTCTTGACCAAAATTCAGAAGTCCAGCACAATGGTGACCTAAACCAGGAAATAATTTAAAACTAAGTACAGGAAGAATGAAAATAAATTATTCAAAGAAAATCAGAAAGTCACTGACTCCAAAGTTTGACTGTTTAACTGTAAGGTTAAAACTAAAGTGATCCTGAGCTCTAGTTTTTGCTTCCAGAGCTAGTAATGGATTTTATGCTGAGGAGCATGTTCATACAAAGTAAAAGCTTTGGAGTCCATTTCAGAGCCTCTGGAAGGCATGACTGAGTGAGGTTAGAATTGTCAATAAACTTCATTTTTGTACAGAATGTTCCAACAATCAGTAGTTTAGGTCCAACATATATTATACCCCCCTCCCCTTTCCCTGACTTCACTTTTAACATGTTTTTAAAAGCTTTAGACATAATGTTATTAAAAGATGAGCATAATTTACTGCTGCAATATCCAGAGAACATAAAGAAATTCTGCAGTCATATTCTTTTCCTTAGGTATTACCCTCCATTTCCCTTGATGAATATCATGACTCAGAAAAAAGCTATTTTCCTTCTCGTTAAGAAGATAGGTTCTACGAGATTTAACTCAAAACATAGATGGTTACCAAATAGACTCCTAAAGCTAGAAAAAAGAGGATGTATGTTTTTCATGCTCTGTGGTCTAAGCAGTCTTGCTGAAGTAAAAAATTTGAACACACTTAAAACCATTTTTATAAACCACTCCTTGTTGTGTTAAATGGCAATGTATAAATGTTTCATATCTGCAATAAGAAGTTTANATTTTTAGCAGTGGGGGGGGGGGGGGGGGGGGGGGAAACCACAACCCCAAAAACCCACTGAAAATTGTGTTACTTGCTGTACTGTTTTAAAAGACAGGCATTTTAAAAGATAAATTTATTTCCTCCACGCAGTTCCACAAAAAATTAACTAGGCAAATGCAAAGCATTTTTGACACTTTTGGGTTTTCTGCATCTCTTAAACACCAAGAGCAACAACAGTCTCACCTTTCAGACTTTGTACATAATTTTTGTTTTCTATTTTAAATAAGATAAATCAATTATCATAAAGTGAAGTCCTACAAAAGTAAGTCTTGTTTCCTTCTGTAGGGACTGTTTGGTAAACATGAAGATTGAATAGCATCTTTTCAAGACGGTACTGTGTGACACAAATATTTTAGGGAATACATATCATTTATGCGATGTTCCCATGATGCCTTTAAATGGCCACTTGTACATTTTTCACATCACTTAAAAGGATGTGAAAAGCAACACTGCGAACATACTTCATAGATTAATTTATCCTTATGAGCTGTGATATAGCTGTTATAATTTCCCCATGGAAATAGCAAAACTGCAAACAAAACCATGTGCAAGTAGATGTTTTTGTTTTCTACAAGCAGACAATTTCGTATTAATTGCCACTCATGATGCTATTTTGAATAACTTGTTCAGAAAAACTATTCTGAATAGTTCAGGAGTGGAAGAAGAAATTAAGTGAGAGGGGACTTCTGTTTTCATACTGAATGGGACTGCCAAAACACATTCTGGGAACAAAATAAAATAACAATAAAATTGAGTGCACAACTTTCCTCAGAGGCAACCAGGAGAGAATGTGATACTGTGCCAGTAATTCCCTTAAGTAAGCAGATTAACTTGTATTTTACATACTTATTTCATGAATGAGCACTTTCTCCAAATTCCAAGAAAGACAGTTGATTTTTTTTTTAATGTTGTTTTTGTAGCTCATATAATTAGGAGTTGCAGAATCTTAACACTCAATATTGAAGAGAGATATTGTTATAGGGGACAGGAAAAAACCCACAACACCAAAACCAAATTTACTCATATACATAAAACAAATATGCAAGAAACAGAAACAGATACTGATAATGCTGCTTAATAATCTCAGTTTCAATTATTTATATGCTTTTCTGTTGTGTTTCTTATGATAGTAATTGCAAGTCTTACCAATTTTACAAGACTTCTGAGAGAAATCAAAAAAAAAGCTATAATATAATAAATTATTTCAAGTTAAAACCTACTGGGGTAGCTTTAAAATTTGTTTAGTGTAGGTTTTATCCAAAATATATTTTAAAGGTAGGTGATTTCATGTAGACATCACAGGAGCCAAAGACAGTCAGATAGATAGATAGATAGATAGATAGATAGATAGATAGATAGATAGATAGATAGATGGATGGATAGATGGATGGATGGATGGATGGACGGACGGACGGACGGACGGACGGACGGACGGACGGATGGATGGATGGATGGATGGATGGATGGATGGATGGATGGATGGATGACAGGGTGTTTGGAGAAGAGGAAAATTTTATTTATTTCATAGTTTGAAGAGAAAGAGGCAGTAGAAAATAAGTAATGGGATGCATGACTTCAGAGAAGATCCCTGATTTAGGATATCGTCAACACAAATAAAGTAGCCTTGGGATCATTTCAGGAAAACATTATGCAATGATAGATTTTATTCTGCTGTAGGAGTTTAGAGTTCTGGAAGTTACCCACACAGTTTGTGATGAGACCTTCTCACCTTCAAATATCCAACAGTTAGAAGCATTGATACGTGGTACCTCTGCAGAGTGGAAGCCTCCCATCATCCATTCAGCATAATTCAGGTACATTCAGAATTGTACAAATGTCACTGATTTTTGAATATAATATGTGCACAACTTTATAAACATGACTCAAACTCAAAAAAAGTCCATAAACTTACATAGCCATATATTTTTCAAATAAAAATAGAAGTACAGCTGAAAAGGCAAACATTTTGAAGCTTATGCAGATTACTTCTCTTCTGCTCTTGTGTTTTATTCATTTAAAGCATAGACGCATATCAATGACAGCTTGGTGAACTTCATTTAATCGTTGATTGTGGGATCAGCTGCATTTTGTGAACAAGATCTTGGAGATAAAATAGGGCTATGGTGCTTTGCCAAGGCAGTGTCTGATGTCTTATGCTTAAAAGAGACAGATAAAAGTCCCATTTTTCATTAGGACCATGAGAATTATTAAGGTTCTTCACTTGTTATTTTTTCCAGCATATTCCTTCATCACTGCAGAGTGCAATGTTCTAAAAGCAATACCCATACTTCACATGAACTTAGGACTATAACATGCCTCAAGAAAAAATAAAAAGGATGCTTTCCTGCTGTGGAAATGAAAGCATTTCTTTTTGTCTCTCTGTTGTGCTTCCAAACTGAAGAAAATCAAATATTAAACTGACCATTTAAAATGAGATAAGCACTGTTCAGCAGCCTCTCCACTAAAGTAAGAAAACTGCAGGTTTTTACAGCACTGTATGTTGGAAGACCAGTACACATAGTGTTAAAATATAATAAATGTTTCTCTTCTCTTTTCTGGCATTTTAAAAACATTTGTTAAGCAAGATTTTAAAACCTCTCTGGAAAAACTACCCTGTGAGCTGTGCTGCCCTCAATGTCACAAACCCTATCTTGATTTAAGACAACAAAAGGGCATCTTAAGCAAAACCATCTTAAAGCTTGGCAAATTTTTGCTTTCTTCCACATGACATTTGAAAAAAAAATTGTTAAGCAGAAATCTGTCAGGCTGTTTGTAAGGATATGCAAATTTAATTGGAAAAAAAAATGCCTTCTCTCATGCTGCATATAGTTTCCAGTATCCTGTGCTAGTAACATATTGGAAGGATTTAAAAGAAAATAAATTCTTGTTCATTTTTTTGCACAGTATTTCTGTTATTTTTTCTTACAGTATTTTCTTCATGCACTTTTCATGTGAAATTATAAGTAAGAGGTTTTGCCAGCAATTTTCAGAAAACTGATTGACTTTGTATGGTTAGAAAATTCATAGAATAGAATTCAAAGAATTCATAATTGCTTATAGAATTTTTAAATGATTGTATTTTTTAAGCTGGAAGACAATTCCTAAAATGAAATCTCTGTTATCCATGTTGTCATAAGTAACATTTCAAGATTTAAAATGGTAGGCAAATAAAAGGAATTGAGATCTCAGAGAATTTCAGCTGAAATCTCTTAAAATAGATTCCCAGATTAGGATGGATGCTCATGGCATTTTAATTTGCCATGTTTCTGAAATCTAACTAAAGAACATGAAAATATATGTATATATGTATATATGTATATGCATGCACAGGAGCTAACTTTAAGGGACAATAGCAGAAAGAATATATATCAGAACTCAAAATGAAAGCCATCTGAAATTTCCACTATTTTGGTTTTGGTAGTTTTTTTGTTTTGTTTTTCTAGGGGGTTTTTCTTGGGGGTTTTTTGTTGGTTTTTATTTCTTTGTTGGTTGGCTGGTTGGCTCGTTGGTTGGTTAGTTGGTTGGTTGGTGGGTTGGTTGGTTTTGGTGGGTTTTTTGTTTGGCTTTTGTGGGGGGTTTGGGGATTTTTTTGTTTGGTTTAGTTGTTTTGTTTTGTTTTGTTTTAAACATGGATTATTGCAAAACCAGAATAGGGAAAATCAGAGTGCATAAAAATATGCATCTAAGTCGGAGTTTAAACAGTCTTCTGTTGGCTGGGATATATTTTATAGAGGATGAAGATAACTACTTTTATCCAATTTTCCTAAAGAGATAAGGCTGATGCCAATTACATCCTGCATGTAATCTCTCTGCCATTATCTGTAGTGCCCATTAGAAAACTTGACTAAAGCAAGTTTAAAAAGTAGAAAGAAGTTATAAAGAACAGTATTAAAGAACAAAACCAGCCAATGACAGAGCTGGAATTCAACTTCATTGGGTTGAAAGCTTAAGAAGACAAATTTTGAAAATCACTGCTAAGTTCTTACTCACTAGTGTGGTGAAGAAATAAGTCCATGATATCCTAAGAAAAAAATTTCATCATTGTTAGAAATAATTACTTATCTTATTTTTAAAAAATTAAAGAATTTATAATTTTAGCACTTCTTTACAGAAAATTATCTTCAAATTATCTTTAATCTTCCAAAATCTGGAATTACAGAAATGGAGTGTAAAATTTAATATTGTTTTTTATTTATTTTTTACACTGATTTTAGTATATGATCAGTGATGGAATTGTTCTGAAATTACTAATAAAATTTTAATTGAATTACTCTTTTTTCTACCTTCTCAGAACTCACCAGAACTCACACTCATATTCAGAAAAAAATTATTGGGATTCAGGATTTTCTTAATTCACCTTCATGCTAGCAAGGTTATCACCACATGTACACTGCAAGTTCTTTTAACTTTACAAACATGCCATTTTTTAAATACCTGCAAATGGACTTGGAATTAAAAACTTTGTAGAGGCTATCACACCGATGGTTGTGGTTAAGAAATTTATACACCCAAATTGCTGATCCTTCTGAGGTCTTCAAAGACAACTACTTATTTTCCCTGATTCTACAGAAGAGTTAAACCTTTCCCACTTTTGTTTTAGAGCTGGGCTTGGGGATGCCACATATGTTGTTCATAGTGCGGGAGGAAAACAAGTCACAGAAAGATGCTGGGGGTTGTATTGCTTAAATCAAAGGATATTAAATCCTCCTGGGAGCAGATCTCACTATTCCCAAGGGGAGTGCAGCCACTGGATATTATTAATTCATACATCTAGTTTTAAGATGTTGAAGAAGGCAAATTTATTTTAATCTTTCTGTTTTAAACATCTAGATTCTTCTTACAAGTTATATCTGACCCAAATAATTCCCCCTTGATGACAGATGATAGGAAATGTACAAAATAATCTCCATAGTGATATTTGGCTGTTAAAATAAGGTTATTCCTAAGTCATTTTTCTCTCTAGGCAAGTTTAGAAGTTTAGAAAGCTATGATTTGTTGTTTTCTTTTGCCTTGTTTTGCCTCAATTAAAATCTAACAAAACTGTTATGTCTTATCTCTAAGATTAGGGTCTTTACCATTTCTCTTAAATATTTTTTCTTTATTAATGATTTATGCTCATCCTTTGTGATCTTTTGTCTATGCAAAGTACCTTTGACTTTTTCCTGAGTAAGAAAAAGGGAGAAATTCCTCTATTACCTCATGCCTGAACAAAATGGTAGCTCTTTGATACAAAAAGGGAAAATGCTAAAAAAGAAAAAAAACTATGGTACTGGCTCATCTGCTGTTTATCTGTTTAGACTGACAATATTATACTACTGCACCTCAAATTGGTTGCACTCAGTATGTTCTGTGCTTTCTTCCCCTTGAAAGTATCTGGTAAAATTTCAGAATCTGCAGATTTTGGTTCCAGCAATGAATGAGGCTAAGTACGTTTTTCTCTAAGACATATATGTATGTTTTTCTCACTATATAAAAATCATAAACATGNTGAAAAAAAAAGCAAAATAAGGCAAATCTCTGATCATAGCTATATACGTTTGTTTTATTTTAGATTTGAGAACAGATACTTTATGTCACAGTTTACATACCTTTCAGAAAAACTGCTGACATCTTGCTGCTAGTATTAAAAGGTGTAGGTTAATAAATCTTAAGATCTTTTGAAATAAAATATTAGTTCAAAAATTTTGTTTTAGCTACTTAAAAATTACTTGGAAGGTATTTTCATAAGATAATTTTTGTTCACATTTAAAAAGGAAACCAAGATCAGATAAGTTACTCTTTGGAACTGCTTTTGTGTTAAGGCCACCTGAGGTGACCATTTCAGATTTAAATATCCAACCTTTGGACATCTAAAGTTGAACTAGATTACTTTCTTCCTTAGACTACAAGGACAGAATAAAAAATGCCAGAAAACTAATGCAGGATAGCATTTTAAAAATCAGTCATAAATAATCTTAGTATACACTATTATATGCTATTTATACATTATTTTATGCTATTTAATTTCAGCAATATTAGTATATACTAATAATGCACACTAATACACTTATTATGCACTATATTATGCTATTTACTTTCAGCAAAATAAGTACCAAGTACATTTATGTGTTGCTCAGTATACTCTTAGTTACTGTGATCTCTTGATTTAATGGGGACAGGAGAAGAAGCACTACTGATAGTGTTATTCCAGTTGCTAGGGATTTAGTTGGAAGACAAAAAATTACAGACTACAGAACTTTATTCACTTCAGGTATCCACAGAATATTACTTGTTAAACTGAAAAATGCCACAATCATGATTGTGTTCCATGGCTCTGAAAATTATAGATTATTATTTTCTCATAGACATACTAAATAATAAAATTATGAAAAATAGCCAACTAGAATATAGGTAATTGGTATTATATGGCCAGTTTCTATGTCTCCATTCTATTTTAAATTTTCAAGTATTGCATTAGTTGCAAATTAAAACAAATTTTATAAATATACAATTCTTTATTTCATATCTCTGTGTTTGTTTGGAATTATTTGCCAAGAAAATTTAATACTGCAGGACTTCAAAATTTCCTTCATGTGAGTTATTCACTTCAGTGTCTTGAGACTTGTATTTTAGAAGAAACCAAATTGGACTGTGAAAATACTTATTTCCACTGGGATTTTTATTTTTAGAATTTTTTTGCTTTTTCTCCATCTGCCTTTGAGCAATTTTCTGTGCTTCAAGCATGAACAAGCAATATTAATCCAATTCCTAGTTTCTGTGAGGCATATTAAGTTAGATGAAATGCACCTCAGATCACCTCTTTAAGAACTATGCATTTGTTTAGCTGTTTCATCACCTCACTGCCATCAAATCTTTGCAAAACCCAGAGCTATATACTATGAAAAATATGAATATGTCTGAAGTGGATATGAAGATGAGAAGGAAAAACATACCAAGTAGGCACCATATTGCTTTTTATAAGGAAGAGTTCTACTCTGATTTTCAAACTAGCAATCAGTCAAAACCAACACATTTTAGGCTTATAATTCAATCACCATTCAATTTACTTACCAGGTAAGGTACAACAGCAATACAGTTAGTACATGCTTTCAAAAAACACTTCAAAGACTCTGAAGAAAAAAACAGAAAATCAGTTTCTCTTTTCCCCTTTCTTAGATTTCAGTCAGTTGCAGCAGAAAGAAATTGAACTGTTGGCCTTTTCCTCCAGCCCATTCATAGGGCAAGCTATTATCTTCTGTACTCAGGAGGAGAATCAAGGTTGACGAAAGCATTTCTCACTTTACCTTGCTTCTGAGATTCATATTCCCTTTCTGTTACAACATTGTCCCTTTGATAGTTTCAGTTTTTATTTACAGGTAGTAAATATTGCGTAGAAATAGCTTCAGATGCTCTATTCTAAACAAAAGTAACCCTTCAACATGCTTGAATCTGTTAACTGTTACTAATTATTGCTTATAGTTCTGTATTTATATTTGCATATATTTACATTATATATATATATAATTTTAGAATTAAAAATTGAAACCAGGAGAGACTAATTTGTAGGTCACTACAACAGAGCAGTTGTTCTAGTACTGCTGTTTGTTTGGAACTTGTTGCATTTTTTTCTATTGAGCTGGCTAGTCTTTCTTTTTATTTCCGTCTTTTAATCACAAATGTGCTATTAGTTTTCTCACATACTTGGACAAGGAGCCAAAGGAACCCATAACTATCTAATTGGAAAAAAAACCCCAAAATACAATATTGAGCTGTTATCTGGATATAGCTTTCCATATGCAGAGTTTCTCTTTCCTTTCCTGTAAAAATAGCATGCAGAAGAATGCACTTAAAAAGGGAATTGTATTGGGGTCTTCCTTCCTTCCTTCCTTCCTTCCTTCCTTCCTTCCTTCCTTCCTTTACTAGTTCCACTAAGGACAATGTCATGTCTTTCTGTCCCTGTCCTGTGACTCTTCCTGCAGAAAGTTGCAATAATAAATGGGAATAATTATCTGTAGATCAAAGAGTTTTTCTGCTGATATTTCTTCACTGAGATATCAAGTAGTTTTATTGGTGAAATATAAAAAATTGACATGATATTTAACACTTTAAACAAGTCACCTGTTTAGCATATACAAAATGGAGCTTCTCATGTAGAAGGAACAGTGCCCAGTAGGAGCAGGGCAGTGTTTGTCCCCTGTACTCAGCACTGGTGAGGAGCGAGTACACTTCTGAACCCTTCAGTGTGGGAAAGACATTGAGGTGCTGGAATGTATCCAGAGAAAGGCAATGAAATTTGTGAAGATACTGGAGAACAAACCTTATGAGGGGCTAATGAGGTAACCAGGGTAATTTGACACAAAGAAAAGGAGGCTCTGAGGGACCTTATCACTCTCTACAATGACCTGAAAAGAGGTTGTAGCAAGTTCTGAGGAGTAACAAACAATAGAACAAGAAGAAATGGCCTCATGTTACACCAGGGGACTTTAGACTCAATATCAGGAAAAAAGTCTTCACTGCAAAGGTTGCAAAGTACTGGAACAGGCTGCCCATAGAAGTGTTTGAGTCACCATTCCGGGAAGTATTTAAAAGTGTAGATGTGGCACTTAGAAACATGATTTGTGTCAGTGGGATATTTACAGTTGGCTCAATGATCTTAAGGGTCTTTTCCAATCTAATTACAATCCAATAATTTCCAACCTGTGATTATATACTATCCAGGGTTTTTAATGAAACACTGACATAATTTTCTTTCATTATTTTATTTTCTTACATACAAGTAATAGAAGTGATGTATAAAAGACATTTAAATATTTTTCTTATTCTCACAGTACATTTTCTCAAAACAATGTTGATGCCAAAATCTCTACCCTTTAAATACCAGAGAAAAACTAAATCCTCCGCTTTTAAGAACTGCAATAAAAGAAAAACACAGACAAAAATGTATTCATGTGGTCTGGTTTGTTTTTCTTTTTACAGGAATCTAACTGCATTTCTATCACAGTATTCAATGAATTAGAGTGTTTGGGGTTTTTTTTTAGTAAAATTTTAAGTAAATTGATGGTATAAACATTAGAAAACCTATCATCATCATATATTTTACAAATCTTATTTTCTGCACTCTAATAATTTCAATATTGTTTCAAAAGCAAAATCATATATGAGAGAACACTTTAAGAAGAACTGTTTGTTTCCAGAAATAAAATTATATACTCTTGTCATTGTTACATGAGAAAGAATGACAATAAAAATGTAACCAAATTATATATTCTACACCCATCTAGAATATTCCTGGGAAACTGTTAAGATGGGTCTTTTGAAACAGCAATTCATTGCACAGCCAGACCCTGCAAGGCAATATTTCCTCACACTCACAAAGACCCAGCCATGATAACACCTTCCAGGGGAGCACCAACGCAGTTGCACCCATCCTGAGGGGCAAATGGGCCATCATGAACTGAATAAAATGGCAACTATAACCACCAGAGACTCCAGAAATATCCTACAACTCATAGGATTATATCATTCCATTGTGAAACTCTCTGCCCTGGTGGAGGTACCACCTGAATCTGACCACTACCACTGGACATCCAGAGAAGAATCAGGTCTTTCCAAAGGACCACCATTTTAAACAAGATCACAACCATCACTTCAATGACACTGCAATCACCGGCTGTCAGGCTGGACCTTGGCTCTGTTGGTGTAAGTCAGCATTTCTTTGCCTTTATTATTTTTTATTATTATTATATTGCCTTTATTGTAATTTTCCTCATAAATTGTAACTCAGACTTGAAGTCTCTCAGAAAATATTTGTTTATGTTTAATTCCTCCCAGTGGTTTACGGTCAAACCAACACAAGTCTGTAACTCACAATATGAATCTAAACTGCCAAAAGGCAAAAGGAGAGTGTAGCAATATATTTATTTGTTAAGTGGAAAAATGAAAAAACTAAACCTGTCTGGTTTTCCTCCACTTCACAGTTCCCTTGAGAAGAGAAAAGACAACATATTTTGACACATTTCCTATTATATATAATTGGAGAAAATCTGTTAATGGAAAGTTGATTGTCTAGTTGCAGATGTGTATGTATACAAAAATTGAAACAGTGTTTGTAATTTTAGGTGTTGAAGACACTGATTATTAAATCTTAAAAGAAGCTGCTATTTCTCTTTTCCTTTATATGATTGAAATTCCCAGGTTCCTACTAATTTGTTATTTTACTTTCTGTTTTGCCAAAAAGGTGTAATGTTTCTTTAGACTACTTCAGTTGTTGTATATGCAAAACACTCACAGACAAATATTAAAGGATATTTATTAGAAATTATCTAGGAGAAGAAAGAAAGAAAAAAACTGGTAGAACAGGCAAGTGCTTCCATCTGAGCCTTTCTGATGTCAAAGTTGCCATCATTGCAAAACTCATGAACTTGCCTCTCAGGTGGCAGGTGACAAAGCCAGTAGATTCAAACTGCAAGGTATGGAGCGAGATATTTCCAAAAGGCAGGAAAACTCTGGATGAACTTCCATAAGGAATGGTGTTGTCTGTTGTCACCGCAATTCTGGTATTTGTATAGTTTCAGAAATGCATTGCCTGCTACTCTAGTGAAATGCTATTCAGATCTCTTACACACAAAGTTACGAGCAAGTGTATCCCTCAAATACAAAGGCAGCTTCTGGGCTATATAGTAAAGAGTCAATATTTCCTCTCTGGATCCACTGTAATGATCAGCCTTCACTACTACAATATCTTATTTTAAGGAATTAACTTTCCTAACATTTATGTACAGAAACTATAAATTAGATGCGTTCCACTCTGCTGTTTCCTCTTACAGTCAAAGGAAAAGTTATTTTTACATTATCAAACTGCATTGCTCAGTAGAACTAGATTAGAGTTGAGCATCCAACACCCACATCATCTGTCTTCTGGAGAAGAGCTGAAGAACTCTTTAGGACTACTTCTAGTGAGACAGTGGGATGTACTGGTTGAAAATATTCTAATTTATGCTTCTGTAATACAACTTCCATTTTAGTTTTATATGAGACACATTTTGCCAACTTTTCTTGGTGAATCACAGCATAGTGGGAGGGCACAAATAGGAGATTAATTTTTAAAATGTATTTCTGAAATTAGCTGACATGTTAATGAATGGTGAATGCAGTTGATGTCAACCAAACCATAGTTTGAGGTAAAGGATTAATTCAGGACACATTAGGCACCAAAAAGTTGAATTTCATTTTAAAGTGGCTTCAGAAAGGTGCTGAAGAGACCATGAGGGAATTAGCATGCCTACTTTTAACCTGACTTTCATAGCTTCAATTTGAAAAGTGTACAGAATGCTGGCAGAATGTTTTTATAATAAGAAATTAAAGAAATACATGATATAGTGCTAATAATACCTATCTGAAATGATGATGCTTTTCTCCACATCATTTTAAGTTCAATATTAATAATCCAGTATTTATTTTTATGCATACAAATGGTTAGTTTACATATAAAGCAGAAAGGAGAAGCAAATAATTTAAACTGCAGAGAATGGAATCGGTTTCTATGTTCATGGTATTATGATATCTTGTCAAGCCACAAAATGACAATTTTTTGGTAGCTGTGAAGCAAGATTTTTAAAAAAAAACTCTGTATGTATATCTCAGAGAATGAACAAAAACTCACCAGTGGGTAGCTCACTGGAGTTCTGCAAAATAGGCATTAGGTTCTACTTTGTTTTAAAATTTCTAATTGTATTATCTATTACTAGAGCATTTCAGCCACCTATATTTCCCTCCATGTGGTTGGTTTCATATATCAATACAAGTCAATGTCAGAGCTCCCACTGGAGAGTTAGAATCAGCTTAATAAAGAAAAAAGAAAAAACAAACCACCTTTTGAGAAGTTCTAGCTCTATGAGTAATTGTGATGTTTGATTATTTTCTGCAGTTATTTGATAAAAATGAGATGTTCACATCAATTTGAACTCAGAAAATATTTTATATGATATTATAGGAGATTATATCTGATTTGTACTTCTTACTGCTGAAGGGGAAAAAAAGTTCATTCTGGCAAAGAAAATTTCATACATTCTAGCACCAAAAATAGTGAACAAGGTGGACAATACCTCATCTGTATATACAAACTGTTTCCTATTTTAATTATAAAAAGCCAGAAGTTTTTTTCTGTAGTCAAAACCATATTACATTCAATTAACAAAAAATATCCAGCAGGATCAATTAAAATTGGTATATTGTTTTCCATTTACCTTAACTTCTATTATGTCTGGTACAAGTGTATGCCTTGAAAATTTTTTTACATATTTGGCAATAGCATAATATTTATGTTAAGCACTTGGTGAAATGTCTGCCTTATTTACTGTATTAAATATTTATCAGAAAAGCTAAAAATTATAGTACATATTTTCACTTGATTTGGACTGAAGCTCTCAAAAAATTACTGACAATTATGGACTTAAGGACATTTTCTTGTTGCTTTTCACCTATGATAAACATATTTTTGATTATACCCTAATACGTTCATGGTTGTATACAACACTAGAGGAGGTTGATTTTTTTATTTGCTTTCAGAGCATCAGATACCACTAAATGGAATTGTTAATAATCATTCATATGCCTTCAAGCATTCAACAGCATCATAACCAAATCACTCAGTGACATAATATTATACAATTGTTAATGATCAGGATGACTGTTGGGGATGGATAGTAAGTTCTGTTCAACACAAACGCTCACCTGTGCTCATGCCTGTTCTGGATTTTAAAAAAACACCACATCATCCAATCCATCTGTGACTAGCAGCATGACTCAGAGAACTAGGACATTCACTTGTCCAACTGGTCTATTTTTCCAAGTCCTAGCTGCCAGTACTTGCCAAACTTAATGTATTAAACCTGCTTAATTCTATCTTGGGCTCAGTCCTCATCCTTTGGTACAGTGTTACATTTATATGTTTCTTTAAACCTCTGTAGGATTATTGTTTTCTCTTTCAATTTTCCATTTATTGCTTTAAAGCAACTATTGCAACAAAAAAAATTGCTTTAAAATAACTTTTCTTTGTACTGCTTTCAATTTTCCACTTACTGCTCTCAAAGCAAGATGCTCTACATAAGCTACCACAGGGCTCTTTGATGAGCTGAGCCAAAGCCAAACTGTCTGGCCTCTACACCCAAGGTCAATTAGTGATCACTGCTTGGGTCATTATCACCTTCTGGACTCCTGCCTTCAATGCCTTATAAGGACATAAAGCTCTTAAGAGTTCACATGTTTTTCTCTTGATTCTTTGCCAGAAAGAAATAATTACCTAGCTTTAGCCGAGTTTTCAATCAGTTTCCCACGTAAGAATTATGTGTGGTTGGATTGTTTTCCCAGAGCATACAATATTCATCTATTGAGACAAAGCTGGGCAGATGTGATCAAGCTCTTACATACCTGAGTGGTTTTTTTGGGTGGGTTTCACACTTGAATATATTAATGGTTGTCCTGATAAAAAATATTTTCAAACACCTGCAGCAAATTTAGTCAGATCTTTGATCATAGAAAAAGGCAGATGAATATATAAATAATAATGTGTCTTAGTATTTCAGTCAAAGAACTTACTCAAACTAATTCATTAACTGATTAAAATTGAAAAAAAACCACAAACAAACAAACAAACAAACAAACCCATAAGCAATCCAAATCCAACACTTCCCCTCAAAAACCTGACTTTGTTGCTGATTCTTGACTAAGGAATAAGCTCTTTGAGAACTTACTGTTGTAAAAATTGGATTACATGTGTAATAATTACTTTCTTTTATGTTTATATTAGGATCAAAGGATAATTCAGACTGGGACTCAAGGACTCTAAAGTCCAGTCACTTGCTCCAAGCATGGCCATTTGTTAGGTCAGACCAAAATGCTGAAGGTTTTGTCTACCCTTGCCTTGGAAACCTCTAAAGATCTAAGTAGAGACTATATAACTTCTTAGGGTAGCCTGGTTCACTTCACAGATACACTCATGGTTTAGTTCCAAGATCATTAAAATATTATATAAAATAATTTTCTCAGTCAGTCATTGTGGAACTTTGTTCCTCAAATGTTCACTTCGTATAAGTAGGAAAATTCATATTTCTCACAATGCATAAGAGTGTTTCTTATGTATTGTGTTAATCAAGAATTTGCTGTAATAGAACATATTTGTAATAAACTTCTGAACAATTACTTGAAATACATTTTCAGAAATTCAGGAGTGCATGGTACTACAAATGAAAAATAGGAGTAGAGTGCAAATACAGTATTAAAGTCACAGAAAATCCCATTATTTGAAACATATTCTTTTGTTTGTTTCTGTGTACAACATCGAGCACAAATTTTTATACTCAGAAAAATATTAATAACTTTCGAATAGTAGCTGCAATTTATTTTGCATGTTGTTTCATGATAACATTGTAGAGTAATAAAAGCCAAATATTTTAGGTTCCATGAAATCATGAAGTCTAGAAAACCCCCTTATTAATACTAGTAATAATAAAAAAGGTTCAAATTTTGATGAATTTTTCCTGCTTTGAAGTGGCATCTATCTAAATTTGCACTGAGTGCAGCCACACTTTAGCTGTCATAAATACTTTGTTACCCACATTCAGCAGATCTTTCCTTTTGCACTGTTCTCAAAAAAATGCTAGTTCCAATTCATTGAGGTAAACAGAAATCATTATGTTGATTTTTCCCCTTAATTCCATATTTTATAATGAAGATACTATATGTTCTATGAGGGATTAAAAAGAAAAAAAAAAAAAAAAAAAACAAACAAAAAAGGATAAGGTATTATGCTAACTCAAAGACAAGCTAACATAACAAATTGAGAAGTGTATTTAGTACTAAACTCCAATAATCAGTTTTAAGCATTTTGGTGGTCTGTTTATCCAACTTGTGGCAGCGCCTGTGATCAAATGGCATTTAGCTTTCTTTAGCAGTGTTTCATGAGTCCTTTAGTACCTTTAAAAAAGTGTCAAAGATTCCCTTTCTTACTGTGAAAAACAGTTGTAATGACTGCCTTATTAAAACCATGATCTGGGAGATGTAAAAGCAGAGGTTTAATTTGTGAGATACCCTGTTTCCAGTGAAATATGTAATATTGTGACTCCCTCCAGGATATGCAAATTTACTGTTTGAAGTAACCCCCCTTTGTTCCTCCCCGAATAATCCTGGCTAGCTATGTCGAGGGGAGGGCAGGGGACCCCTCATGACCAAGATAAAATACCAAAGGGCCGCTTCCTCCACCGGGATAACGTTGGATGTTTTTTCAGGCTGGAATCCAGGAGGAAAAAGAGGAGGAGGAAACATTTCCCGGGTACTGTCAAACCCCGGGAGAGGGGGGTGGGGGGAGACATATAACACCAGCCAATGGGATAACATTCCAGGAACAGGGAGGGGAAGGAACAAGCAAGTCACGCTTGCAGGGAGGGATTACATAGAAACTAGGAAACGCCAGATATGTGCCCCACTACAGCTGTTATCTTAAAACTCTTTCTGGGCACTGGACAGAAAAGTCAAACACAGCTTGACCTTTCCTAGCTCATGCATACTTTCCATAGACTACTGGAGTTTGTTAATAAAGTCTTTAAATCACTCTGGGAAGTACTATGGATGCATCTGGTGCACCACTCTGCTGTCTGTAGCTCACCATAGAACTTGAACTCTAGACATACAGATTAAGATAATATACATCTCACAGCTATGACTTCTGTCTTCTGTGTGTCTATATGATTGATATAAAAAGCATTAAAAGTAAGGCACAATAAATTTGCACATTTGTCTCTGAGAAAGAAGCAGATACAGAATACAAGCCTTTGATTTCACAGGAGGCTGCTCTAACACTAAGAGATTCTTGTAAAGGGAGTAACGCCATTTCTTTTGCAGTCAGAGATTCCTAAATTTCTTTGCAGGTGAACATAATTTGCAGTATACTTTACAGAACCAGAGAAAGACATGATAATACAAATGCTTAATAAACTATAGCCATAATGGCTACTTAACCCTTCTATGATTCTAACCCCCTGGTTAGATTATTGCTGCGCAGGGAACTAGAAGAAAGATAGATTTTTTTTTTTAATAAATAGGTTAGGTTTTATTCATCTGTGTGTTATTCCGAATCATCAGTCAATTTTAAGTTTGAAGGAAGCAGGAAAAAATATTGAATGTTGACTGGGGATGTCAAGCATGGAAGATGAATAGAAGAAATTAGTTCTGCATATCACCTGAGAACTTAGTGGCTGATGGAAAGGGTTTAAATGTCACAGCACTGCACATGCAAACAGATTTCTTTGTAGTGAAAAGGAAGCTCTGGTCAAGTCTTGGTACACTGTGACTTTATTTATTGGTTATAGATGTTTAGTAATTTATCCTCTACAATTTTATTTGATTATGCAGGTAATATTTGCCACAGAACTTGGAGGGCTAAAAAACATAAGGAGCAAATGAAAAATTTGACATTCGCTGAAATATAAATAAGCCCAAATATTGATGAATTTCTCAAGAAACATCTATAAAAATATTAGGGAATCTTTTGGGAAGCATAAGAAAATGTATTAAAATATGTCTTCCTGTATGCAGATATAAATATATATACATAAGTACATATTTACAACTGATACATTACTATGGCTCAAGTAATGACATAAAAACATGTTTTGGTTGGAATCATTAAATTAAATCCCTAAGAGAGTGTTTAAAATTTTATAATACTCAAGAACTCAAGGAGTAAATTCAAGAAATATGTATAAAATAACTTCCAACATATATAACATTCTGAGTTTTTTTCTCTTCTATGCTGTCACATATCACAAAAATATTACTCTTCTTTATTTTGACAGCTTTTGTTCTTGAGGAAAGAGACGGAACAGAGCTGTGGAAAAGGCTCATAAACAATGTGAAACTCCTTAAAGCTGTGTGCATTACTTAAATGACTACTTACACATTTGAAATTACTGGAGAAAATTTTTTAAAAAATAGATGAATAGCTTTAATTTGCTGTTTTTGAATAAGTACTCATGTGAAATGTCTGTGAAATAAAACTCCAGAATATTTAGCTATAAATTTTCTTCACTGGAATTTCAATATAGGAAAGAGACTATAATAGAGATGATATTTACTTCTGTTTATAATTTTAATATTTTCTTAAATTCAGCTTATAGAAAGTAGTTTTAAAAAATGCAAGAAAAAGCAGAAAACAAGGAAACCCAGAGATTTTTTTCTATTGCTCTTGTTGCAGATATTTTTAGTCTCATACAACCAAAAGAGCGTTAATATGATTTAAAATATATGAACTGTACAAAGTTTCTAATACAAGAGTTGCTAGCAAAAGTAAAATTATCCCAGTAAGGTACTAAATTACTTCAGTAAATAAGTATGAATAAGTGCTCTGATGTGCTCATATATTTTAATGATCCCTAGCATTTATTTGTAGTGAACCACAATATAACACTCTACCTCTTAGCCTACTTAGGTATATTGTTCACAATTCAATTTCAGTCACACTTTGTCTTTATTAATAAAGCTATCTAAATATTTAGGCATAGTCTAAAGAAAAGAACCTAGACTTCCAGAATCAGTTTAGAATTAGGTCTTTAAAAGGCTCCTTCACCCTAAGGTTCTTATTCAATTACTTTAAGAAGAGGTAAAATACCTTCTGCAGGTTCAACTCTCTCTACTGACTGGAGAGTTAGAATTAAATGGCTGCATTTGTATTCCTGAAAGAGATAAAGATGAATTACATCCTTAACCTGTTGGACTCTGAAAAATGGTTCTCATCTGTTAATTTCAAATAATTTTTGTACTGTATATTTTGTATTACCTCCAAACCCAAAAATGTAGGGTTATATTTTAATAGGTTAAGCAGTATTTGCATAAAAATAGTATATTAATATTTGCTATATGGTTATTACAGCTCTTTTCTACTTTTCTCCATCTGTACTTTTTAAATTCTACTTATTCTTAGTTCCACTATTACTGATGAGTTAGTACATTATTAACTATTTAAATATATCATTAAGAATTGAATGCGTCAATACTTTGTTGCCTAATTTAGCACCCTTTAATAGCATTAATTTAAAACTTGCTAACTAGTCCTTTTACAACATTATAGATAGATTCTTCATTATCTTGGCACATGAAAAATAAAACTTTTTTTTTTTGTGGTTATTTTATGTTCAAAGGAGTTAATTATGAAAATGTTATGAGTATAGCAAACATAATGCTTATTTTAGGATTTCCCATATTATCTGTTAACCAGTCATCATGTAACCATCACTGATTTACACAATATGTAAAGGAGTTTTAAAATTCCATTACTTTCTTCTGGAGAAACAGATAAATTCTTATTGCAAGCATGGCAGACCAAACTACATGAAATTATTTTAAATCACTGAGCTATCATGATGTACCTAATTCTAAATCCTAAATCTGGTGTTATAGATTTCATTAAAATGAGACTATGTTGTCAGAACTACACTGTAAATACGGGTTGAAAATTAGTGATGAGCATATACGTGATTGCAGGTTAATCTTGTTCTTGGTTCTAGTAATATTAGTGTCACCTACAGCACAAGATACTCTTTTTAATGCACATGATTTCCAATTCAGTAAATGTTGTTAATTAAAAGGAAAGTGTTTATTCTGCATAGTGTGTAAAAGGGACAAAGGAGCTTATTCACTTGAACTATTATGTCTGAGGCAATAGGCCTTTGAACCTTAAGCAGCTTTTACCTGGTCTAACTACATTTCTAGTATATTGTTTTCTGTATCCAGAGACCAAGTCTTATAAAATCCCCAGAAATATTTTTTTCGTAAAACAATTACAATAATGATTCTAGAGGTCTTGGTTTAACTTTGCCAAAGAGAATTTTTCTTCTTCAAGAAAAAAATATTAGTGTGGACTTTTACTTCATCCAATATCAATGCCTAATTATTTTCCAGGTGCTGAGCTTCTCATGAGCTAACTTAGATTGAAGTTCACTAATGGTTACATACAGATGTGAAATAGAGTCATATTCAGATGTGAAATACATCTGTATTTAGTCCCAGTCATTAATTCATTCCAGCAGGTGGATCTAGACTTTACTCTCCTCTGGTAGCTGGCATTTATACCTTCAAACTCCCTGGCCACTCAGCTCTCTTGTTATACCTGTTGGCTTGTGTAACTGCGAATTCTCTAGTAGTTCATATGCCCTGGCTGAAGATGAAGAGGTCATGCATGTAGATGATAGTCAGAATTCATTACAAAGCCAAGTTAGATTATGGTGATAAAGTGTGAGGCTTAGTCCACCAGGGTGTTAGGAAGTCAGCTATGCAATGACAATAGGCCATGAAATTGTACAAAATGGCACAAATGGATAAAGTAAAATCTAAACAAATCAGTCTCATTAGAATTCTACACTTGCCATTTTACCTGTTACAGCAGTACTGACACCATACAGTTTAATGGACAAAAGACTCATTGGTATCAGAGCCAAAATTGTTATATAGAAAGTCTTTTAAGTGTCAATCCCAATTCTTTTGTGTTACACTTATCCTTCCTAGGTAATTTTGAGTGCTAAATTTAATGGAGAGAGTCTCTTGCAAGCAGCAAGCTGGTCATTGTCAGTCCTCAGCATCTTGGTTTGTTCAATAAGGAGAATATAGGGCCAATGAAGGTCCTTGTCCCTTAATCTTAGGTACATGTGGGCTTGTGTTTATGCTCTCAGTGGTCACAGTCTGCTCATCTCTCTGAGGTTCCCAGTAAACTGTGAAAGCCCAGACATTTTCTGGGATTCTATGGTGCAAAGTCTGCAGTTTATGCTAATAAAGGGTTATTACCATAAACTGCAGAGGTAAAATTATCTGATTTAGTGGATGACAGTGTTTTGTTTTCTTTTATGAAATTTGCCATCAGAATACTAAATTTATATAACTCATTATGAAGGACAGAATGGCTAGGCGAAAAATGTATAGTCTTTAAAAATTTTTAAATCTTTTCATTTAATTTTTTTTTTACCTTTTTAAAAGTAAAAATTGTTCTGCATTGAGAAAAGTACTTGGGCATATATTTCTCATTGCCCATAGTCCTGAGAAGTCAAACCCCTCAGGTAGTAAAGCCCTCAGGATTTGTCATGTTGCTACAGCTGATATACAGGGCACAGTTGTCAAGAGTTCAATCTAACAGTATGATTCAACCTGAGAAGAAAAAAGGCAAAATACAGACATTTGAGAAGTATAATCAGAGAAACTGGAAAAATTGCAGCATGACCATAATTGTGATCCCTCTCTAAAAAAATTTAAGAATTTTTTGTCTACAGAAAATCACTCAGACTGCCAAGTCTCCGGGGATTTATGTAACAAATCATATTTGCCTCTTTGTTTAACAAAAAATTTCAGCCCTTCCTTTATGTTCCTTAATTTAAATGTCAGCCTGGTGCCAAGCATTCTTTTTGTATTATAAAGTGAATTGAAGCTCTTTAAAGGAGCTGCTAGACTTTTAGTTTGGTTTGACAGAATAGTTCTATCATTAAATGAACCAATAGAACTTAATATACACTGAATGTGATTCTGAGTGGTTGCTGTTAGTTCACAACCCCCAGCTACCCTAGATATATTTTTGTAATTTAGCAAATATTTCATTAGTATTAGTTCTATTTTTGAATCATCTTTCAAAGAAATTCTTATTGCCATTTACACAAAATCACAAAAAAAAGGTCACTTAGATTTGCAAGCAATGAAGCAAGAGCACACTGTACCATTCAGGTACAGTCCCCAATTCAGGTTCTCAATGCAGCACAACTTACTGTATTTAGTTATGTGATACCTGCTCATATTAGAAAATTTTATTTAAGGAGGAAAAAAACAAACAAAAAAAACCCAAAGAACCTTTTTTTTTTTTTTTCCTTTTTTTTCTCTTTTTTTATGGGCATGATTTCAGGTGCATTATAGATCTTCTTAGATTCCTTACATGGCCAATCATTTTTATATAAAAATAAAAAAAAACCTACCCTAATTTAAATTTTTTAAATTTTCTTCTTCAGTGTTGAAATTCTCTGCTAAGAGTTCTCAAAAAGTTTGCTTCCCCTAGTCAGTGCCTACTGTTCAGTGATCATTACTTAATATTTATGCAGTAGACAAGCTTTGCATTGCTTCTGCTTCTAACTGATAGTGCATGACAAATGAGAGCTTCACAATTTTTTTCTGCTTAAAGACTTATTGAGAAATCTCCGCTTTCCCCCTCTTTCTTCTTCCATCTACACACAATCTTTTCTAAGCTAAAACAAAGCAATGTTTCCCAGATATGTGTTTTTATTTTATTTTCATTAAAGTTTTATATATTATTATAAACCTAGATTGAAAACAATTTTTTGCTATCTTCTTTTCCTACAGAACTGGGAGAGGGGAGAGGAAAATTTTTTAATGCAATTTTTATAATTTAAGACCAGAATATTTTTATAGAGAATGCAAAAGTGATTTTTTTCTCATATTGGATGATTATGTAAAATTTGATTTCACAGATTACATTATAACTGTTCATTATTTCATTTTAAATTTTAATACAATGATGAACTAACCCACTAATTCCTACTGATGACAATGAGAGGAACCTTCACTGCTACATCAGAACAGCAGTTCAGCGGGCATGCACAATACATCAGAAACATATATTCCTACAATCAAATATAAGGGTTTATTGATTCATGAATCTTCAAATGCCTAGCTTTGGTACTTTTATTTCTACCAAAATTAATTATAGAGCACAAATCTTTTTCATTTGAATAGGAACTCTTAATCCAGCACAATATTATGCATAAAATGTGTAGAACATTATAGCTGGACAATTTTCTGAAGAATTCCATATTAAGTTCAAAAATATTTAAATGCCAGAAAAAGTGAGGCATGTGAGAACCACCCAGCAACACTCTCAAAAATAAATTGTACCATTTTATGGTGAATTTTCAAGGAAATGTACTGCATTTGATTACTTTGGGTTTCAAAAATCTCATTGAAGTTGTCTGGTAGTAAGTAATGAAATATTGGCACAGAATCAATAAGTATTCAGAGATTGTAAAGACTTCAACATATTCCGTAAAGAAAACATTTGGGCTTCTTAGTATATGCATGCTTTAAATACCCATTGAAAACAGGGACTTAGAAACAAAATGCAGATTTTAGAACTTACACTTTTTCTGGGGTTCTGGGGTTCTGGGGTTTGACTCATGAGATAGTGGGTACTAAGCTCACTGGTAAATAAGACCACAGGAAAGAACAGGGTCTTCTTTGATTGTAATATCCCTTATTGTGAGAGATGCCAGAAACCAGAAGCATGACATTTTCAGCCTCCAGTACCTTCAGGCACAGTTTATTTGCAGAAATAGATCATTCCAAACGACTACATCTAAAACAGCCAAACTACTATAAAGCAGGGGGACATGGTGCAGCATATCATAATTGCATGAGAAGCAGAGTAGACAGGGAAAGGAAAAGAAAGGGAAGGGTCAGAAATATGTATCAGTCTTATGTCTGACATATTCAAAGTGACATAGTGGTTTTGGGATATTGGTTGAAGCTGTGTTATGTTCAGGATTTAGATCAGTAAATTTGAGCTTATGTAAGGCTAAAGGTAGGATACCTCACCTAATACCCATTCATAGCAATTTAACAGCTTCTAGGATGAGAATTCTTCTGATACAAACTTAATATCTATAGTCTATTTTATTGCATTTCATCTGGTCAATTTCATCTGAATTCTTAATTCATACAAATAATGGAACTTTAAAATGTACAGTTAAAGTATCCATTTTGATTATACAGTTAAAAAGAGAACATCAATAATTTAGCTTTACACAGGTAACAAGATAGCTGAGATTAATTTTATCTCTAAAGGCTTCACTGGACAGAAAAGTATTACTCCATTTATGTCCATATAAATAATCTGTATAAGGATTACTCACTTAAGGTATGCAAAGGTGGCAAGGAAATGAGGACTTCTACAGAAATTTGAAGAAACATAACAGATCATCAAATCCGTGACTTCACTGCAGTAGACTTCTCCCTTGAGATCTGGGGTACATTGCTTCTACTACATAGGGACAGATTAAGTTGCAAACCAATCCTTAAATTCCTATAATCTCTGTCTTATCAGTTGAGAATGGTCTCCCAAAATTGCCACGCTGGAGCAGGTAAATTCCTGGAAAAAGGCTGCGAACCCATGGAAAGCCCATACTGCAGCAGGTTCCTGGCAGGATCCCTTGCTGGGGCAGGTTTCCTGGTAGGACTTGTAACCCTATGGGGGACCCATGCTGGAGCAGATGTTCCTGAAGGACTGCACCTCATGAAAGGATGATGCTCATTGGATCAGTTCATGGAGAGCTGTTGGTTGTGTAATGGGCTCACATTTAACAGGTTTGTGGAGGACTGTCTCCTGTAGAAGAGACCCCCTCTGGAGCAGGGGAACGACTCCTCTCTCTGAAAAGCAGCGGGAACAACCTGTGATGAACTGACTGCAACCCCCATTCTCTGTCTCTCTGTGCTGCTGGGAGAGAGGAGGTAGAGCTTGAGAAGGAGGAAGGAGAAAAGGGAAGGTGTTTTTAAGACTTATTTTGCTTCTCATTATCCCGGTCTAATTTTTTTAGTGAATAATTCAATTAATATCCCAAATTTAGGTCTGCTTTTGCCATGATGGTATTTGGTGAGTGATTTCTCCCTGTCCTTATCTCAACCCATGAACCTTTTGTAGCATTTCCTCTCCTCTGTACATTTGTAGAGATGTGTGATGGTGGGCTTTGGTGTGTGATGACTGTCCAGGCAGAGTGCTCCCACTACACATGGAATAATATTTTTGAATCATTCTACTGTCATAGTTTGACTCCAAGTATTTGCTTTTAAAAAAAGAGTGATAATAAAAATACCACTGAATTAAAGGTGGATAGTATGTCTTAGAAAATTCTTGTTTAAAAAAAATATTAAATTATTAAAAAGTTTGAATCCCATTATTGCACAACACTATAAGGCTTTTTTTAAAAAAATCTTTGAAATAGTTATTTGACTTGTTTTCTAAAGTACCAAATTTTACAATATTACCTCTCTATTACCCCAGTTATATGCCATTTCATAGATCAGCACAAACCAAAACTTGTTACAATCAAAATAAAACATGTTAATATTCTATTAAATTTATATCATTGACATTTCATTGCCACTAGATTAGATCAGTTCTTAATCATCATCATTAGTTTAAATCTGTTCTTAAAAAGATATCCCAACAAAAATTACTTTTGAATTACTAAATGTTTTTCTTTTCTCCTTCTCCATTGGAAATGTAAATCACACAGTGCAGGTATAGGATCTGTAAAACATAAAATAACATGTGCAAATTTAAAAATGCTCTCACATAAAGAGCTACAGAATAGAGAATTACAGAAAATAGATGAACCATTACTTTACTGAAGATTTTATTTGGAAAAAAAGAATTTCTGACTGAAGAGGAGCACATTAAATGAAAGCTCTCTAGAAAAACCATTGACATATATACAATCAAAATTAATCTTCTCAGTGTGCTTCAGACAAAACCGCCATGTTGCCTAAATCTAATTTCAGTTTTCATGCTTGTATCTTCTAC
>VWZN01017933.1:0-12278 GCA_013396955.1 Regulus satrapa | reverse complement strand
AAAAAAAAAAAAAAGGTAAAGATCTTACTAAGACAGCATATATGTAAAGTGAATACCCTTCCATGAGGATCCTACTCCTGAGAGGAAGGCTCTTGATCAGTTACTGAGTCTAGTTGGTTTGGTATAAAGGGAAAGCAGGTTTGATTTTTTTTTTTTTTTATGAGTATAATCCTGAACCCTGACAAAATGGGGAATGTCTGATTTAGTTTTCTTTCCATAAGAACTATGATATATGAAAGAATGTTCTGTACCTAACTCTTGTCCAGCACAGATTCAAGCTAGAGACATAGTATCTGTATATCTAGATGTGGGATCTGGACAATCATCAGGATTCCTCTAAGGTCTTGAAAGCACATATTAAGATTTTGATATTTTAGTGGAAAGTACTCAAATTTACTGACTTTGGCTATTTAAATTACCTAAGAGGCATTGCAGTTAAAAGTGTTAAGCATTAACTGCATATACACATCACTACTAAAAAAAAGAATCAAATTAATGAAAAAAGGAAAAAGTCTTGGAAATATCTTTCTATTGTAACTTGGAATCCAAAGGCATTCTAATCCCTTGCTAATAGGTTCCATAAATAAGACTAGTGCTTTATCATTTCGGGGTTAAAACTGCCTAGAAAAGGACACTATGCCCACAAAATTAAAATAGCCTGATTAAAATCAAATATAATGCAAGAGAGAGCCCTGCTGGCCAAGCTTGATAAATACAATCCCTATTTTAGTAGCCTAAACAAATAATTTACCTTAAAAAAATTAGGTGAAAAGCACATTCTGGAATATTTGCCTTCTATTTAAATGGTTCATTGAGAAATCCAAAAACATATTAATGCAGTGTCGCTGCTTCATTATCCCATTTCCCCTGGTAGTTGTGCTGTTATGTAACATCCTCCTCAATGGAATAAATGGACTATGAAGTATTTTACCATAAGAAAGCAGGGAAACCCCCTCACTCCCTGCTCCTGGGTGTTCTAAAAATGTGAGAATACATATGGACTTTTAAGTTGCTAATCACTCTGCATTTCATACCCAGGAAGTTTTAGTTAAGCAAGAATTATGCCCTCAGATAAAAAAAAAAAATATAAGACTGAAAAGGAAATCCTTTGCTGCTTCATATGGGCAGCAAGGAATACAAAAATATTTATACAGCTGGATTAAACATCTAAACTATAGCTCTCTGAAATATACTTCTATCTTGTGTCGGTGGTGGGGATTGCAGGTGTTGAATCAGACTTTACATGTATTTGTATTTGTTCTTCTGTATAAAAGCAAGAAAAAATCCAAGCAGAGTTGGATTTGAATAAAGCTGTATTAAGCAGACCAGCATCAGATCCAAGTGAAAGTCAGCGTAACCAGGATAAAATGCATACAGAAAAGACTTAATTCCTAGAATAAAAGAAAAATATATATTGTCTCAATTTACTTTATAGTTTAACAGATATATTAATCTCAGTCATCAACTTATGATACAATCACTGTGAGAGAAAAAATTGAGACTGGAGTAGAAGCAAAATGATTTCTTTATGCCTATGCTTTTTTTAGAGAAGCTTTTTATTAATCTTCCATTCAAAGCATAAGTGATGTCCCAGTGAAAAACAGGTGCAGCACTAAATACTTTTTTATATGGAATATTAATTTTCTAAACTAATTCATTCAGTAGTTCAAACTAGGCATCTACTCCAATATGAGGCACTGTAAGAAATCCACAGTACTTGCATGTGGTTGGCAAACTTGACACAGAACCTACAGCAGACCCACAGCAACCTGGAGCATCAGGTGGAGGTCATATAAAATAAGTTAAAGCCTCCCAAGCTGCACTAAAAATCTTTGATTAAGGTTTAAGGTACTTTGTGCACAAAGATGTCTAAGTTCTTGTTACAATTCAGGGGAGATCTAAGGGAAGAATCAGTTACCTAAATGTAAACCTCATGAAAGTTGCCTCAGGGAAACATGTCTGGCCGGTGACTGCTAGTTTGTTGAATGAGGATCTCCTTGGATCATTCCTGTTTGTCTTCTGTAGATATTCCAGACAGGCTCAAACACCTCAAATAAAACTAGAAATCTACACTTAGGCAAGAGGACCAAGCTCCCTCTCAGTACCGACAGGAAAGACTACAGAGCAATTCAGCTCTTCAGGCAAGATGTATTTACATCTGGATTGGAGAGCAGCCCTCAGAATCAACAACCCTATTGCTGAATTGCCCCTAATTATAATAGCACTTTAGATGAATTAGTGGCTGGTTAAGTAACCTTTTGCTCTTGGTTCAACAGGACAAAAACAAAACAAACAAAAACAAACAAAAAACTAACAAAAACAAACAAAAACAAACAAAAATAACTAAGTTCATACTGATTGCAGTTTTTTTCCTGGGAAATATAAGGCAGGAAGCATAGAAGATAATTCTCTGAAATTTTAATTTTGGAAAAAGAGTAAATATGCCAGGTAAAATAAAAATAAAAATAAATTAATTTCACTTATGGTCTACAAATGCAGACCTCTTGTTGTTTCTAATGGACGGAGTTGGGTCCTGCCCAGATGATAATTCCACATTTTAGATGTATATGCCTGTACATTAAATGAGGAATCTAGAGAGTGAATAAAGATGAATACATAATTGAGGGCAGAACAGGAATGGTGGTCAGCACAGCCAGTCTATACATCTTGTACCACAAACCCAAATAACAAGTTTTGGTGATGTTATAACAAGAACTGAAATTGGAGATTAGCTGTGGTCCTAAACAATATATGCAGGAACTAGGGAAAAAAAAAAAAAAAAANTTGACCCATGTATAAACCAGTATATTTAAACTGACAAAAAAAAAAAAAAAAAAAGCATTTATGAATACAGTCACTAGAAGTACATTTAACCACCTTTTTTATTTTAGCAAGCTATCATTGGATGCAATCCAATTACTTCCTACACAAATGCTGTGCAGGTACACAGTGCACCCGTGACAGCATCTCTTTTGTTGTTGCTGACAGGCTGTATATCAATAAATTTACAGGAAAAATGCTGGCATTTTTATCTCTTCTTTTCATCCTTCTTCTCTTCTGTATCTTTTGAAATAATGTGACCCAAAAAAGAAAGAGCAAATGGATTATGTATTTTTTTTATGCATAAAATGGCATAATGATGCTCTTACTAGCAATTCCCAATGTCCAGTTTCTTCTTTGATTTCCATTATGCAATGAGCTAATATTTTCACAAAAGTACCCACAGTAAATTCAAAGTCCTTTTTCAGTTACAGTGGTCTGATTCCACTGTTTCCTTATAAGAAATATAAATGCAGTAACAGGAAATTAAAAACCTAGGTCAGATCCTGTCACTAATACAAAGCTTATTTCTGTATATGAATGAACAGCTAAGGAAGACCTAACTCAAAATTTCTCATCTGTGTAAGCAAAAGTGAATTTGCAATAGGCTGGATAGGAGAAGCGTTACATGAAATTTGAGTTATAGTAAGGTATACATGAGAAATATACATCCCTGCAACCACTTCAGGATGGAGAGCCTAATTCTCACTGAAGCTGCGAGCATTCTCATCCTTCTGCTGTGCATGCAGGAGAATACTGACAGCCATCAAAGTCCAATGTATGGACTTTCCTCACCCCAATATATTACTATAGCTCAGTAGCAGAAAGCTCCATCTGCTTCTGCCTTTTTGACTGCTTTTTTGCTCACAGTCTCTTCCAAATGCTTCAACAACTTCCAGCTACCACCAGCTGAGCATACCTTCTGTGCAGGAGCAGCATGACTGCACACCAAATGAAGAGTGTGGCAAGTCATCCACCAGGCTGGCTGGCTGAGGGAGAACTTTGAGCTCACTCACCTTAGATCCTTAAAGCTGGTGGGAAAAGGAATCTGTGCAAGCAGGACAACAAGGTATTGCAGCTTGCCATATAACTTCAAGATACAAATGAATTGTACTGTAATACCCAAGGTGTGATTTACAAGCTAAGTGGGATAGACCAGATCAGTCCCACACCTACTACAAATAAGTATTCCATGGCTAAGTGAGGTTTAATCATATGTCAGCAAATGCTTTTGGAAGTCCAGGCTTTAGTCCAGTTCTTGAATCTCAGTGCTATTCTTTGGTGATGTCAGATCAATAAATTATTTTCTGTTTGCTTGTTTTGTTGTGTGTTTTTCTTCACACTCCCTAATCATCAGTCACTTCTGATAGAATCCTTCATGTTATACAACACTGAATTCCTCTACACATTTTGAGCATACCTAGCACAGTCAGTAATCACATCACACTCTCCACAGCATGCTGCAGCTTACAAAATTATAGCTGACCATATTAAAATAGATTCAGTGTTCCTTGATTGTGGTGTTTTTTGACCAGGCCAATCCTGATGCCACTTTTGTCATCATTACATAACATTTCCCACTGAATACAGTGCACCTGTTATTTTCCACGTGTTCTTAAAACCTCTTGTAATCTCTACCTGCATAAGCACTGTCCTCAAACTAGATATGTACAATAATGTTTTTATTATGAGGGTGGTGAAATACAGGATCAGGTTTCCAACAGAGGTGGTAGATGCCCCATCCCAGGAAACATTTGAGGCCAGGTTGGACAGGGCTCTGAGCAACCTATTCTAGTTGCAAATGTCTCTGCTCATTGCAAGGCAGGGGGAAAACTAAAGTGACTTTTAAAGGTCACTTCCAACTCAATTTATTACAGTACTGGGATGCTTTGTGTTAAGGGAGAGTCCTCCATGGCCTAAGTGTTGTACCTGATCATCATGGCTTCGTACAAGATAAAATACCTTTTTTTTCATTTAGACATCTTACTGGAAGATCTCAAATGAAAAATTAATTCCTTTCTATCTACCTAGTGTAGCTCATTAATCAATATGTCAGGGCCATTTAGTTTAAATGGAACTTCTGAGGAAGACTCAAAGGTATGTTTTGCTAATTAAATGAGTTGTTCAAAGATTGCTTCCAAGAATCATCTCATGTGATTTAGTGGGAGACATTGGGAAAATGTAAAGGTATGCCCATATATTGTGCAAAAATAAGTTTTGAGTGGGAAAGGATGGAAGTTGTGTAGATTTTGCTATCTTATAGTCTCACTATGTATAGTATCTGTTTCAGGTTACCCCAGTCTTTGAAACATTTTTTTTTTTTCCTTTACATATTCAACCAAAATCTATAGAAGTGAGAGGCTCAACAGTGTGAAAATTTGTTTCTAGTTAATTTTAAAAGTTTATACGATATTCTCATTATTTTCCAGTTCCCATCAACTCACTGTTACACAGGGATTTTTTTTTTTTTTTTTTTGAAAAATTGATTAAATCACTGGAAAAAACATAAAGCTCAATAAAGAAAGTGAAATAGTGTATCTACTCTGAATGTCCTCATCTTGAAGTCAGTTTGGTATCTAGTGAACACTTTTGAGATAACATCCAATGTAATTTCACTGTTAGTGCACATGAAAGTGTGATTTCTTAACTATTGCATGTCCTTTACTCTTCTTTTATTTAATTCAGCAGTAATTTTTCTGCTTCAAGTATTTGCAATTAATTCTGAATTATCTGCAAAATTGTATGAAAACTTGTCTTTTAATTTTGTTATTTGCTCCTTCCTGTTCAGGTTTGATGATTCTTTTCATCATACATGCCTGTGCATTTTAGTGGGGCAGTCAAGTGTGCTGACACTGATGAATAATTTAAAATTCTCAATGTACCTCTCCTACACATTTCTGAAGCCTGCTTTTGGCATCACTGTACATACTTCACCTCTGTTCCTCTCAATCTGTTTTCTTCATGAAATACAAAAGTATGTAGCAAAAAATTCAGCCACATAAATATGACTTTTTGCCATAGTAGAGCCCCAGGCATTGTGGGAGTTCTGCCCTCTACACTCTGTCCTCTTCCAAGTGGCCCCCAAGAGGAGACAAAGGAGAGGGTGGGGGGAGAGATGCAACCCCAGAACCCTATGCAAGTCCCCTGTCTGAGAAGTCCACACTCACAATGGCCGTGCTGCTCTTCATCGACCTGCAAGCACCACAGGTCAACCATGACTCAGATCCTGGCATGAGTTAATGCTGTAAAGCAATCAAATGGTTATTGAAGACACACGGATTTCACAAAAACTTGCTGGAAAGTCTAAGTGCTCTTTTAGATAAATATAGATGTCTGTCTACAATGAAAAAAATCAGACTATTTTAGGATCAGAAGGGAGATAAAGGCAGTAAAGAACAAGAATAAAGGCTTTACTTAATAAAAAATAAAACAAACCAAACATAAAAAGCCCCTAAGAGATTCAAGTTACAGCTATAAATCCAATGCCTTCAATTCTTACATAAAAAAATTTATGAAGGAAGCCAGAAACTCTGGTCTCATATCCTCGCAAACAAATCCATGTGAAGTCAATGAAAACTATGAAAACATACAGATAAAGAGCTTGGGATCTTGCTGTTATGTGGCATTCAAGTGAAAACTAGGAATCAAATATTTGAAATGTAGAATTTCTGTGTTATTCCCTAGATCCATCTAATTGAGCTTTAAAGGAGCCTTCTAGCTGACCAGGAATAGTGACTCAGTATTATGTGAGAATCTACAGTATTTGGCTTACGTGCTCAGGGCTGGAGAGTGTCCTGTGGGATCTTGAGACCAAGGCTTAGAGTATCACAATTGGCACTGGGCACCTGTGAAAGGAGAAAGTGCACCTGGGGTACTTAAAGATGAAGGATGGTGTTCATATTTTCTGCTCTAGGTCATCTGAATATCGATCTTCTAGTCTAAATTACCAAATAGATGAAGATAATAATCTTCTAGAAGTAAATAATCTTATTTTTCTTAGAAACTTGTTATAGAACAGAAAATTGAAGAGGGTCTGTCTCATTTCTTTGACCCAGAGGGAACATAGTTTATATATGTGTACAGTTTTCCATTTCACTGGTTCTTCCATGTACTTCCACTCAGTGTTTCTCTCAATCTCTTCATCCCTCATCCCATATTGAGAATGGGAATTAACCCACCTCAGGTACACTTGGCCCCATTGAATTTCACAAGGTTGCCATGGGCCAAATTATTGAGATTGTCCAGGTCCTCCTGGAAGACATCTTGTCTCTCAGGTTATCAAAAGCACCATTCAACTTGTGTCATCTGATGGGATGCCTAGAGAGGCTACCTGGAACAGAGGCGACTCAGTGTTAAAGGAATAAAGTAGGTTTTTATTAAAAGGCTTTCAAAGGATGTGCCTGAGCAGTGCAAGAGCCCAGCCATGGCTCCACCCAAGATGGTCCCAAGATGGACAATCAGTCACAAGTTTTCCCACTTTTTAAAGTTTTGATCTATTTACATATTGGGGTTGATTGTCCAATTACAGCAGCTTCAGGTTATGAAGTCCCATCCTCCTAGATTGCTCTCCTCAATCTAGTGTTGTTTGCAGTTTTTGGGTCTGAAGTTGCCATGGTGGCCTGTGGCTGGAATTACAGCCCAGAGAGAGTGGTTCTCAGGATCTGACCTTGGCATGTTATGAGAACTCAGGGAGAATTCTCATAAACAACGAGAACACCTGCTATGGTGGAAATTCCTGTATGCTGGATATGTGATGATTACCATAATAGGTTTCTATCCTTCTTTCACCAATGATGTGTGAGGTGGTTGTGGACCTATACGGTCTTTTCTCATTAAGGACAGCTTTTTGCCTCCTAATAATTGGAGTCTATTCATCATTATTTTGGCGCACCAAAGCTCAAATAGTGACAGTGTTCTTGGTTCTCAAGCTGGAAAAGGATTGTTTTGTCTAACAAAACTGTGAAAAGAACTTGCTAACACTTTCTATGAAGTTCAAAGTTACATACTAAAGAAGTACGGAATCTGGAAAGTATGAAAGCTAAAACTTAAGGCATCAGGACTTAATCCCACAGTTTCCATTCTGTTATTAGTTTGGGTACTCACACAAAACCTTTGCCTCACAAGACTGTGATTCTACAGTCAATAACACTGGAGCTAACTTCAGGATTGTGCACACAACCCTTTAAAATGAAAGTGTTTTGCTTACCATGGACTTGCTATTTGATATCTGATAACTGTACTTTGGCCAGCATAGCCCATTTTGCACTGCGTAGTCATCCTAGTGTCATTACAAGTGTACATGCATGAACTTGACTGCAGTAAGGGTAGAACTTCTGGTTTTCTTTTAAACAAATACATTCAGAAACAGTTTGATGAGAACTATCTTAGTGTCACACTGATACCATGTCTCAGAATACTTTTGCCTCTTGCCTGACCCACAGCTGCAGAATGGGTTTGTGGCTAGCAGTGGTGGTGTAACAGGGCAAAAAGTGAGGTTGTAACATCATATTTTATCACTTTAGAGAATGTGTTTAATTGATTAACAGATTGTAAATTTTTAGCTTTACTATAGCTACTACCAACATCATTTACTTGTGTAGATACTTCAGATTCCCTCAGAAGCTTACATTTCATTTTCTTCAGGATCTTGAGCATCCACTGCATGGTAAGTCTGTATCTCAGCTACATTCAGCAAATTTTTCTTTACTGTCAGTGTGTTTAAATCAGCTGCGTCCTATAAACCTTCAGAGCTACTAAAATTAGTTTTTATCCAAATAAGCGCAGATAGTAATCAAACTGCCCCTTATCTAAAGAAACCTTGTTATTGCTCTTTTAAATGGTAGAAGCACTTCAATTTTTGAAATCAGTGTACTGCTTCTGCTTTGGAACACTTTTTGATCTCTTTACATCCAATGTATCTAGCAGCTTCCATCCAGTTGTCATTCAGAGAAGTGTTCTGTTTTTTTGGTCTTAAATTCAATGAGCCAGATTTTTCATGCTATAAGGTAATAACTCCAGAAACATTTGCTACAGACTGACTTTTGCTGAGCACACAGCGATGTAAAAAACACTTAATGTCATGTTTTATAGCTGCTGCCTTTATAGCCTAGGCTTTTTTATAATATGCAACGTTTACTGTTGCACTTCTCTACTTCAATATCCAGCAAAGAAATTAACCAAAAATATTACAGACATACCATAGCTGATGAGAACAATAAAGCAGTGAACTGTGTACGTAATGTCTGAGCTGTGAAGAAATAGTTTCAGCTATAACTTTCAAAGATTTTTTTTACTTGTTTGCTTGTTTTAAATTAAAGAAACATTAGTATACCCAACCAAAACATCTATGTTGATCATTAAAATAAATCAAAAATTTTTAAAACACATTTTAGCACTAATGTTTACTAAACTATTATTTAGCTAACTAATGTATGCTAAGCATTAGATAACTAATGAATTAACTAACTAATACACGCTAAGCATGGAGTACTAACTCCATGCAAAAAATTCACATAGAATTTATTGTATATATCATGTAATCAGGCTTTTCTGATGTTTCTGTGCTTCTGCTTCTATTCTGTTATGCCATTCTTCTGCATTCACAGAAGGGAAAAACTGCTTTACAGCACATAACAAGATAGATTCTTAAAGGCAATTTTCTTTCTAATATTGGATATAAGACCCAAGTACTTGAAGATCATAAAACAGGGAAGTATTCTGGCTCAGCTGTATTTTTCATTTAATGAAAAATTTTCTCCAGTGCTCCCTTGCTTCCCATTTTTGGGGCAACCCTCCAGAAAAAGGTCTATTAGTGTATCCTTAAATGTAGCTTTCCTTTAAGAGTCCTCTGACACTAACAAAAAAATTCTTTGCATAACCGCATAAATGCCCACAGGTGATGGCATGACTATAATCCCCTTTGACTATAATCTCCTTTCACATTAATACTTACTTGAGTATATTCTTGTCTTACATTAACAAACTATTTTGTGCAAACAAATTATCTGCCAGCAAAGAAGTGATTGTCAAATTTTGTTTAATGTGATGATTACTATTTTACTCTTTGTGGACATAATTATTGTTTCTCTACAATCAGATTCACTTGCGTCTTTTGTCTTTACTGACATTTTAAACACCACAAAGAAAGGGGTTTTGTTTCATTAATTTATGTGTGAAGTTTGTATTGGAGCATTTGATACATTAAAAAGAAAACAGTAGCGTTTTGTTAAACACAGATGCTCCAGAAATGTTATCAGTAATAAACTATTAATTTCCATAGGAATATTAGGGATAGGGATCTTAATTAGGATTAGTAGATAAAGGATCTTTTCTCTACACCTACCTGACAGTCTTACATTTTTGATCCAAGAATCTTCTTTGCTCTTTTAGTTACAGTATCATACAATGATCTATTTACTGACATAATTCAATAGCTCTATTTGGAAAAACTGCTTTCTTTTTAAGAAAAGGTGGTACAGGTGAAGTCACAGTGATGTTTCTAGATGACTAACATCTATAAACATATTCAGAATACAATTTTATCCTACTACAAGGAATCCAAGACTGATACGGAAATTTAGCTCCAGCTTCTCTCTGCACCATGAAAAAGTGAAGACCTGCTCTCTGACTCAGAGTTGTTTCATATCTAGTGCTTTTCTAATAGTAAACCTTAATCTCTCTGTAGTTTCAAGTCTCTGATTTGAAGTTTTTGCAGTTTTCTAATTCGTATTGTTTTCCTCTCACACCCTTTCTATTCCAGTAATCAAACAGCAGATTTCAGAATTGTACTTTTCCTAGCATTTTTAATTAAGTTTTCCAGAACTTCCCAGCTCTTAAAACTTCACATCTAGCTATCTCTAATACTAATTTTTCATAATTCTACAGATTTTGGATGTCTTTTAAAAAAAAATGTGGAGACATCCATGTTNGCAGGAAAGGAAAGCCTGGGCTGTATGTTTGCAGTCTGATAAAGGCTTCAGCTCATCAATTTTCTGTTCTGTTTGGCCTGTTAGCAGCCAAAAAGTAACAAATGGATCAACATGTACCCCTTATTATGTAACAGGTAATTAATGAGTGAAGGAGTGAGTCTGAGTGATCCTGAGAAGCATGTACAATGTACAAGGTCAGAGAGAAAAATGTAGGGAAGTTGGGAAGTACTTCATGGGAAAATACAAATACAGGATGTACGTCAGGGGATCTGAATTTGTTCTGTCACTGAAGCATAATTCAGCAAGCTATAGGAAATCAAGCTGGACCTTTTTCACTGCTCAGAAAACAATTTCATCACTCTTGTTAGAAATAAATGCTACGGAAACTGCACATCCTGTTGCTTGTCTGATTTGCCATCTTTGCCAGATGACCTCTGCCAAAGTACCATTGTGTGCCTTGTTCCATACAGTATTTATATTGATTTCCACTCACAGCACCCCTGCTCAGTTCTAAGTTCTGTATAAAGCCTGTTTCTAGAAAGGGGTAACTGAAGGCATGCATTCCTATAGAACAAAGAATAACTGAATTACACTGTATCCTGGAAAATAAGAGGCATTTTTATTTTGCTTCTTTCTTTTTTGATTATAAACTCTTATACTCTTTAATTAGAAGTAATTATAGGCACAGCACAATATTTTAAAGTGACAAAACCAGCCAAGCTCCAATTAAAAGTGAGTGACCATGAAAGCACTGACATATGTTGAATTAAAAATTCTGTAAAATATAACAATATTTAAAAGCATTAATTTTGGAAATATCTGACCATTGGTACTCTTTCATTACCTATTTATTACATTAGACCATTTGTGAGTGGTATTGCTTAACCAACAAGAGAACCACTGTACAGGATTGAGATTCACTATATCCCCATTGGGACAAGCATGTTAAAAAAAGGACCAATTTAAAGAAAAGGAGAATTTATCTAATGAGATCACAGAAAGTTAAGAAGCTGTAGTTAAAACATAAAATGGCTGTTTCTGTATTAATATAGAGACTTCACTACTTCACATGCTATATTACTACCCATTCCCATACTTCAGTGAATGAATGTTTTTTGTGGTTTTTAGTGCTTTCAGTGTAATGAGTCCATTTATTTTTCGTTATTTCACCCTACAGACAACACTGCTGCAGGAGTATAGCAGTGAGTAGGAGGCTGCAGTAAATAGGTCACAGCAATTATCTCACAACTTTCCTTTCAATCTCCTATGACTTTAGGACATTAGGTGTAGACATGCTGATGAAAATATCTTTGTCCAGCTCAGCAACATGCTGTGAGAGGGAGTTTGTGGAATAAGATCCTGAAAAAGACAGCAGCATGAGAAAGTGTAAAAATATAACATGAGGGACAGAAAGAAAATGTCTTTGACATTAAAGCAGTATAAAAGGGTAAGACCTGATTCTCTTTGCAGTTGCTACTCTAAATCAAGAAAAATGGTATCAAAGCAGTAGAGTTAACATTAGTTTACTGA
>VWZN01017932.1:369495-389298 GCA_013396955.1 Regulus satrapa | reverse complement strand
TACACCTCTGATAACAGGAGTTCCAAATTCTTCATGCCTTATCCATGTCTAACCTAAGTTATATCCTTTTGGAATTTTCTCTGCATAGGTTCTTTCTGCCTTGATGTAAATCATAAACTGTAATATTTCTTCTTGGGGCCCAACTTTTACACTTATTAGGGACTCTAGATGATCTCTATCCTTTGGCATGATGGTTATCATAAGAAAAAATTTGACAGTGAAACCTGAGCTGCCAAAAGGGGAAGGGTTAGGATTTGAGGTCTTCAGTGGAAACTCGAGCTGCTAGGGTGGTAGCCAGCTCTGAGGGCTGGCAGGGGTGTGACTGAAAATTCCCAGGTAAGGGGAGAGAGAACCAAGTAATTCCAGTAAGGGGGAGGGGACTGACTCTCCCCAGCAAGGGGAGAGCTGGAACTCTGGTAAGGGGAAAAAGGGGAGGGCAGTTCCCCTTCAGCAAAGGGGAAAACGGAGCAACTTCAGTAAGGGCAAGGGTTAGGAACAGGTATCAGTGCAGACCCTGAGCTGCCAAAGAAGGAGGGGAGGGTGGCCACCTCCAAGAGCTGGCACAGGAGTGACTCAAATTCCTTGATAAAAGGGCTGATCTCAGTAAAGGGGGGGAAGGGCTGATTCTCTCTGGGAAGGGGAGAAAATAATTTCCAGGGTTCTATCTCAGGGTATATCTGCTAATGTCTTATTTTCTGCTAAATTTTACTTACTAGTTCTTTGTCCCCTTCTTTGCCCCTCTTTAGGGTTTTACCTGTTTGTTCTTGGCTTTTACTTCCCTGCTTTAATCTATTTCTATACTTCTTACAGCACAGAAAATCTTTCTTTTCTAACAATTCAGTTCACTTCCCTCTAGAAGATAAGGTGAAACTCTCAAATTAACAATGTACATTACACATACACTTTCCTTCATTCATCCATTCATTCATTTATAAATTCATTAACCCTCACTCGGTTTTCATTCTTTCTTTCTCACTCTCCCCTCTTTCTCATTCACAAACAACACAGAAACCAGGTACCTGTTTATAAATTTTGTTAAACAATCCCTGGATGTCTTAGGCAGTTCCTCAAACCAACAAATACTTGGCTGCTCTTGGAATTCCCCCTCAAACCAGCAATTTTGTTCTCTAGTGGATTGTGCTAGGAAACCCTCAGCTCCCTTTCCCAGACATGTCCAGCCTCTCCCCTGGGACCCAGTCCCAGTAACCCTAGGGGTTTTCTCTTTCACTCTTTTTATCTCTTGCTTCATCTCCCTGCTGAAGGGTTTTCTCATGAAAGAACCAAACTGCAGCTCTGGAAATACTCCACATTCACTTCGCAGATCTGGGGTAACCAGTCCATGTCTCAATCACACGTCAATCACTCCCCCCCAAATCCGCTTCCCCAGAAATTACTTACAATTCGTTTTCTTCTCTGGGTCCTCATGCACAAGAATGGAACTAAATACTGCGATTTATGAGCTTTTTTCCTTTTTCTTTTTGCTTTATTATCTTCTCCTTGTCCTCAGGGTTTTTACCTGCTAACCACTGACCCACACCAGGAGAAAGGGAGTGGGGAGTTTGCCAAAAATCAGCAGGGTGTGCCTTCCCCTCACTCAGGATCTCCTGACAGTCTCAGAGGTGAGGCTTTATCCTGGATGAGCCCCTAGTTGTGAAAAACATGGTTTATTATAGTTAATAGTTTTTCTAACATAGTTTCAATATTTATTAATAATAAAAATAATTAAGGAGTATAATAAAGTATAAAATGTACTGCCCTTTTATAAGGACCGAGGTGTTGTGCCCCTAAGGCCTTGTCTCTCATGTGAGAATAACCAAAATGAGACTCAGGAAGTCCCAAGGCCAGGGCCCTCATGAGCTCATGCTTTAACTCTTCAAAGCCATGATTTGTTTCAGGGGTCCATACCACAATATTTTTAGAAATTTTCACTAGCTCATATAAAGGTTTTGCCATCAGTCCATAGTTGTATAGTCACAATTGGCACAAACCTGTCATTCCAAGAAAAGTGCAGAATTCTCTCTCTGTGGCTTAGGTATTTTGCTGAGTGCCTCCTTTTGTGCGGTTCCCAGAGATTGTTGTCCTCCAGAGACTTCCTATCCAAGATAGGTCACCTAGCACTAGCTGAGCTTTCTGTTGAGACACTCAAGAACCATTTAGTCCCAGAAAATTCAATAGACTAATTGTCTATATAAAGTACTCTTCAATAGTTTTTGTAGCAATTAGTAATCATATACATACTGTAGGAGTGTTCCCTCCCCAGGCAGAGACTACCATTGTTCAAATTCTTTAGCCAATTGAGTCACAAAATTTTTGGGACTGTTTTTTAATTCCTGAAGTAATACTGTCCAGGTAAGTTGGTTTTTCCTTCCTGAACCCTAGGGTTCTCTCATTCAAAAGCAAATATGTATTGACTCTCTTCTGCAAGTGGCAGACAGAAGAAAGCATCTAAGAGATCTATCCCTGAGAGCCAAATGAGATCATCATGGAATTTAGTCAGCAAAGTGTAGAGATTTGCAACCACTGGGTGGATATTTTTAGCAATCCCATTGACTGCTCTCAAATCTTGCACTAATCTATAAGTTCCATTAGGTTTTTTCACTGGTAGTATAGAAGTAATAAATTCAGATTCACATTCTGTCAACAACCATGGTGTCAAAAATTTGCTGATAATTGGTTTGATCCCTTTTGTATCTTCTATCCTCAAGGGATACTTTCTCCTAACCCTTGGTCTGGATCCTGTCTGTAATTCAATCTTAATAGGGTCAGCCAATTTTGATTTCCAGGATCATCAGCATTCCATACTCCTGGGCATACCTGATTCATTATTTGCTCCAAATACTTACTATTGTTCGCTGGTCCTGTATTAATTGCCAGTCCTAATGCTAAAGTCAATTTGCCTTAGGGTACTTTAAATTCCATTTTTTCCCTCTCTTAATTCAATTGCTGTCTCTAAATTTTCAAGGAGATCTCTGCCTAATAAGGATTTTGGAAAATCTGGTAGACATAAGAATTTATGTATTCCCATCCTTTTCCCAATTTTGTATTCTAACAGTTTTAAGAAAAAGGCATTCTCTTGTTGGCCTATGGATTCCATTGCCTGGATATGTTTTTCACTTTTAAGGATTAAAGCTTGATTTGAAACCAAATGTGATCCTTGTATCTATAAAGAATTCAACTTCTTTATCATTCCCTGTCTGTATCTTTACCAGCAGGTCTGCTAAGGAAAGATCGGCTGGTCCCTGTCACTCATTGTTATCTATTGCTGCAATAATAGCTTCCTGTGGAGTGTTTAATAACTCTGGGCAGTGGAATTTCCAATGCCAGTGCTTTCTTACAGTAAGCACACTGATCTGGCCCTAACTTCCCTTGGGATTGATTTGAGCTGCCTCTACTATTTCCATCACTTCCTCTGTCTCCACCTCATCCCCAACCATGCTCTCTTTTTGATGTTGCTCTAAAGCTGTCAGTGGTTCCTGTGAGTTTTTCCTTATGTTTCTTTTGTCAGTTGTTATATACTCTCCATGTTTCTTCCATGATTGCTCCTAAATTTCTATTATCTGGCTCTTTTAATCCCTGTGGTTTCTGTCTGATGTCTGGGCTAGACTGTCATCAAGAAGACTAACTG
This sequence comes from Regulus satrapa, assembly GCA_013396955.1. Lineage (NCBI taxonomy): Eukaryota > Metazoa > Chordata > Aves > Passeriformes > Regulidae > Regulus > Regulus satrapa. Next base: position 385,673 of record VWZN01017932.1, on the reverse strand, counting down.
CTTCTTCCCTATTTACAAATCAGGATCAGGGGTTGCAAACTTCCTTATTGTCACTTGGAACCTATCTACAAAGTCGGTAGGAGACTTGAGCTATCCCTGTTTAAAAATTGACATTAATGCCCAATTTACTGCTTTCAGAATGGCATTCTCTAATCCAAATTTGACTAACTCCTGATGTCTGGTTAGTGAGGCATAATCACCTGGATCATTCAAATCTCACAGAGGATTTGTGTCAGGAAGTAACATGTCCACATTACCCTGTAGGGCTCCACTAACACTTTGTCCCTGCACATGTGCTTTAGCTGTTTTAATCACAAATTCTTTTTCAGTTTCTGTTAATTCTGTCAGCATTAAATCTATATCACCCCAATTTGGGTCCTGGTTCTTGACTATCAAATCATTTTACTACTTAATTGGGGTCTTCCCTGAAATTTTTTTGCTCTCTCTCCAATGATTCAAATCACTAGTAGAAAAAGGTACTTATACTCTTACACCTCTGCCATCTACCATAGCATCTGCATTTTCAGTGGGGTCTGTAATGGTATCTTCATCTGCAATTATATACCTCTACAGTGGGTATCTTTCTCTGCAATAGTCTGCTATGGTGTGTTAGTTTGGCACAGCCTGGTTTTTGGCAGTGGGGGAGCACAGGGGTAGCTTCTGTGAGAAGCTACTAGAAGTTTCCACCATGTCTGACAGAGCTCTGATGGCTCTGATGATGAACATGCTGCTGGCCCAATTAAAGAGATTGGTAACACCTCTGTGATGACATATTTGAGAAGAAAATCAAAGCAACACACATGCAATTTTCTTCTGGGGTGGTGAACCACTGCTACTGCGGGCCATTTAGAGAGTCGTGCACGGCAATACACCACAGCTGCAGCCATATCGATGTGGTCAATGGAGAACCTTGCTTGCCTGGCCATCCCTAACCAGCCATGCTGTGGGCAAAAAGAGCAGGCACAGCAGTGATGGCCTTCCCTTCCGGTGCCCTGCATGAAGAGAGGCATTCAATAGCGCCCGTGCTGCAGCAGCTGCCACTGCCCACACTATGACAGCAGGGCTGCATGACCGGCAGCAGAAACCGGGAGAGGGACTCCCCAATGTGGAACCTAGACGAGATCAACTTCTTAGCACTGTGGGATCCTGCAGAAATCTTTGAATTAGTGGAACTTGTTGGCAATGGCACTTAGGAGCAGCAGTTTTTCTTCTAGTCAGAGAAGAGAAGGAAGTGAGGACTTGTGAAGGAAAACAACATGGCAGCACCAAAGCCAGTGGTAAAGAAAGAGGGGGAGAAGTCAAGATTCCTCTGCAAGCCATAGTGAGGACTATGGTGAAACAAAACTGTCCCCTTGTAATGCATGACGTCCATGGGGGATGAAGACATCCACTTGCAGCCCGTGGGAAAAGTACTCACGCTGGATCTGGTGGATGTTAGAGAAATCTGTGATCTAGTGGGAGACCCGAATAGAGAGAGAGGGCCCCTGCTTCCAGAGACAGAGAGAGAGGGCCATTGTTTCCAAACTAGAGCAGCCCATCCTTAAAGGACTGCACCCTGTGGATGAGTGACCCACGCCACAACAGCTTTGAGATGACTGTTTCCCTATGGGAGGGACTCCACGGCATAGTAGAAAAAGATTCTTCTCCCAAAACAAAGAGAAAAATACCTGGAGTGATGAACTGACCAAAACCCCTATGCCCTGTGTGTAGGTGGGAATGAGCCAGGGGCTGGGGAGGAAAAAAGGAGTTTTAGGGGCTTTTTTTTTTATTATCCCCCTCTGATGCTGCTAATAATAATTTTACTTTATATGTTTAAATTTCAACTTGTTTTGTCCTTAGAGTGTTTTTTTCTCCCAATCCTTACCTCAGCTCATGAGCCCATCATTCATTTTTTTCTCTCTCCTTTGCCCAACCCTAGCAGGAGAGGGTAAGTGTGGGTGCCTGGGGTTTGGCCGGTGTCAAACCATAGCATCTGGCAGATTAACTTTCAGTACTACCTGCATCTGCAATGTTATTTGCACTGGGTTGTTGGACATAACAAGTGCTACATATAGCATTCCATATGCAGATGGCATTGCAGATCCTGACATGTCACAGCATTGCAGAATTCTGTGGAGACAGCAGCATTATTTAATACGTACACATATAGCACATCAGGGCTCAGCACTGCTCAGACCAAATATACCAAACACCATGCCATGTATAGTGTTTGCCTCCCTCCACACTCACATGTTCCTCTCCTCTTTAGTACGGTAGAGACATCAGCAGTAGGAGACACTGCTGCAGGGGAAGGATGCACAAGCACTCACTGCCCAGGGAGATGCTACGGGCACAAAGCACCTCAGCCTGGGCAGAAAGCTTCAGGGCTTTACACAGCTCACTAGGACTCTTTGGCAGGAGGAGACATCATGGATTGCAGTGGAGAGGAGAGACCCAGCAGTGTTCCTGCAGCCTACTTCTGGCCTAGCAGCAGTTCCAGCTGAAATGATCACTAGAAGACTCAGTGAGGACTTTGAGAGACCCACAGACTCAGCGTCAGGGAGCTGGCGTTCAGTTCGTGGAGAAGTCCCCGCAAATCGCTGAACTGAGTGCTGTGGTTTGAAATACCCGGGAAAACCTTCCCTCTCTCTCTTTCTCCTCCCGGATCCCAGCCTGGAATAAACATCTACATATCCCGGAGGAGAAGCAGCCCTTTGGTCTTTCATCCTAGGTAGTGAAGGGCTCCCCTTTCCCCCCCTGGACAGAGCTAACCAGGGATATTCTGGGAGGGACAAAGGGGAGTTACTTCAGGGCAAGCAGTCTTACTTGCCAGCATGCTTCTGCAACACTACTAAACCCCCCAACATTGTCAGGATAAATAAAACCCTTTAACGCTGTCTTTTCAGTGTTAACAAGTAAGGCATTACTTTATCCTTGGTCCAGAGGTGTGTGAATGGCCAACAAAATTCAGCCTCAATACAAAACTTTTTCACTTATTTATAAATTGTTAGCAAACAAAAAAATTAGTGTTCATTGGTTCTAAATTACATAGCTCCCTTTCACAATTAGTATTCTATCTTCTATTGACTATTGATTTCTTGCTTCTTATGTTAACTAGTACATATTTGTAATCTTTTTAGTATCTTTTTCCTCCAGTAGGAACTTCCTAACACATATACTGTGTCTTTGTTTGTCTCCTCTTTATCTTCTGATTTCTGCAAAAGGTCCATGTAGTCTATAAATTTTGCATTCTAGATGTCCAGCTTCAATGATGTATCTCACTCTCCCAGGCTTTTTTCATTGAAGCATATCAGAGTTAGTTTAGGAACATTTAAGTTGCAGTAAAACTTTAGTTTCACACCAAGCTGTGATCCCATAAGAGGAGCATATGACAACTTTACTAAATGCTGGTTAAAAGTGATTTAAAACTAATACACTACTTATAACTTACATGCTGGTTGTGATTAATTTTTTTAATAATTAGAAGTTAATTTAAAATATTAATTTAAAAATTAGAAAAGTTTTATAATTTCCAATAATTGGGTCTAGGAAATGGAGCAACCAAAGAACACAGGTGTATCTGACTGTAAAAATGAAAAGTAAAAATAAGCAAAAAAAGCCTGGGGAGTCAAAGGTTCTAGGTAAAATAACACCTCCTCTCTCAATCCCCAAAGATCCTGTCCTTGTTTTTTGTTTTTGTTTTTGTTTTTGTTTTTGTTTTTGTTTGTTTGTTTGTTTGGAATTTTTTTGTTGGTTTTTTTTGGGGGTGTTTTTTTTGGTTGGTTTTGTTTTGTTTGTTTTTTTTTTTTTTTTTTGTTTGGACAAGGGAGAATTTAAAAAACCTTTTTAAAAAAATATAAATAAATTTTTTAAAAAGAAAGAAAAAATTTAAAGAGGGCAAGAATATTATTAACAACTTAAATTCCAAGATTAAGTAACTCATGTCTGTAGATAGACACAGATACCATTGCAATTACTGTTGTAAATAATTTCAACTCCATTTCTTCTGCAGATACTGTTATAGATTAAGATTCCATGGCAGAGGGAAGTATCCCTGCAGATTACTATCCCAATGCAGTTACCATCACATGTACCATTCGTAACTTGCATCTAAGCTCTGTCCTCCATCAGCCAGGCATGTGTGACCATCTGCACAGGTTGAAGACATTCCTCCTGTCTGACTCCCAAGGCAGAATGGTGGACACTCTTTTGAGAGCAAAGGCTGCAACTTCAATGCAGAGGTTTGCACCATCTACGCTGGCTACTGCCAGTGCCTCCATCCAGCTAGAGCTTCCAAATGGAGAGGCTGCAGTGTGTATCTCTCATTGCAGGAAGTGAATAGATCTTTCTCTAAGGCAGGGACAGGCAGCAAACCTATCTGCAAAAGGTGTGTCCAGGTGGAGGACTACCTGTGGCAAGTTGTTGAGAAAGGCAAGAGGCAGTGAGAAGGCTGTATACAGTATCAGGAAGGCTGAGAAGTTCTTTCCCAGGAAGGAGAGCGTCTGCTGGCTCCAAGCTCAGTTTGCAGTAGACCCACAGCCCAAAGCCAAATACCAAGAGACTCCCCCAGTGATACACATAGAAGGGAAGAGAACTAACAGAACACACAGAGAAGGGAGGAGAGCCAGTGTGGAAGAATGGAAACTTGGAACAGCAAGGACCTGCAGGAAGAATAGTCTTCCCCCAAAGCCACAGGTGCCTTTGCAGAACCTTTCACTGGTCTGCAGGAAAGACTCAGCAGGAGAGGCACTGAAGATGAGTAAGGCATCTACTACCATTATAACAACCAGTAAGGCAGCATAATCTGCTCCCCATATAACAATCAGCCCAACTAAGAAGAGGGTAACAGCAAGAGGAGACCCTTTTCTGAGAGGCCTGCTGCACTCTCTAGATTATGCTGCATGGACTTGTATCAGAGATGTCACTGAGAGACTACCATGCCTTGCACAGTCCACTATTACCTGCTACTGTTGTTTCATGTGGGTGCCAGTGATAGTCAAGAGTAGTCTGAGCAGCATCAAGGATTACACAGCCCTAGGGGCAGCAGTAGCTGCTGACTCTGGAGCACAGTAGTAGTAGATTTTAATCAATCTATCTTCTTAGTCAAAGGGAAGGGGGTTGAAAGAGCCAGGTGAATCTGGGGAACCAACTAGTGGTTACAGGACTGGTGCCACAGCCAGGGGTTTGGCTACTTAGATCATCAGACTTGCTTTGAACAACCTAGTCTACTGGAGGTAGATGGAGTCCATCTGTCAGAAAAGGTAAAGAGCATCTTCACTCACAGGCTTGCCAAGCTGGAGAAGAGGGGTTTAAAATCCAGTTTCTGGGGGGGGAGAGCCTCAGTCCATCCCACTCCTATCACAGACAGCGAGAGATGCCCTGAGCCTCAAGGCATCCTGGTCCAGATGGACCTGCATACAGATGCAAGGGCTTATCCAGCATCATGGGCACAGAGTAATTGTATTATCACCTCAGCTCCTTCTCAGAAGCACAGCTTCTGAGCCCAATGTTCTTGTCCATTTCCTTTCCAGAAACGAATGGAATTATTTTCTGCAAGTGCTCATGCAAATCCTAAAGGGAAAACAGTCTTGATCAGCAGAACAAGTAGGATCCAGTGTAGACTGCAGTGGGCCACAACCATTTGCTGCTGGGACAATGCCTGCTGATCCTCATTGACATTTTGCAAGGAGAGATGGTGATGTGGCAGTGCAGCCAAAGTAAGGGCTGTGCAAAAAGACAGGAGATAGGTTTGGTTGCTCAGGAAACCACAGCTCCTTTCTCACAACTGTGGGTGCTGATAGAGGGCTGGGTAGCTCCTTGCTAGCACTGTCTCAGAGCACTGCCTGGTCTGTGGGCAAGAAGAGGCAGAGCAGCAGGAGAGCAAACACTGGAAGATCTGCAGGTGAGTCACAGTGTTCACAGGGGCTGGTTGCTCATGGAAGACACATCCATGCACAGGAAGGTCCTTTCACATGATTAATGCTCCTAGCCTCCAAATCTAGCAGAGGTCTCAGCTGCTGTTTGGGTAAGAGTGTATTCAGGGAGATTCTTCCAGCACACGATTTGGCTGCGTTGAGCTGGGTATGGGTATGCTGGGACACAAACACTGAAGAGACATGGCTTTTACAGTGGTGAGTGTGGGAATCCTTAAAAGTAGAGGGTTTTGGGTGAGTTGTGAAAAGACGTCCTCAGAAACAGCAGAATTGCAAATAGAGCTAAGCTGTAGCCACAAGAATTGTCAGCAAAAATATAGAGAGCAAGGACAAGTAGAACAATGGTCTTTGTATTAGAGTATGGCTATAATAACTCCTGAGACTGCAAAAAGTCTACCTAGCAAGATATGAAGAAGGTCTAAGCTTAATAATGAAGTTCTGTACATTGTCTTTTAAGGCTTATAAGTAGGCATTGTATTCGTAATAAGCAAGTATGTTTTTTAACCCAGTGTACGTGTACCTATAATGGTTGGATAAAGTTACTCTCAATATGCTTTTGCCTTTTGCTATTGGTCAAATAGCTTTTAAAAGATATTGTAACACTGTGCTCCACACATCTGCTGCAGACCTGAGCCACTCACATCTTGCAATTGTCTCAAACTGTATAATGAAACTGATGCTGAGAATAAACAGCTCGGGGTTCATCAAAGAGTAGTCCCATCCCATTCATGATTTGTACACAGTGGCTGGCATGAGTGAGGGCAGCAGTGTTGCCCCAGTGGAGCAGGCATTGCTGTGAAGAGGCCCATGAGTCTGGTTCTCCCCACTATGGAAGAGAACGAGGAGAGCAAAAGGGCCAGCATGTCATCTGCTGGCCTCCAAGGACATGATGGCAGTAGGTGTGGGATTCATCCCTCCCTTCCACCATCCCAGGGAAGAGCTGCAGAGGTCAGAGGGTGCCAGAGGGTCTGGCAGGGGATGCCAGTTTTGCTGCAAATGGTGCTTGTGTAGGAAGAAAGGTAATGTGTAGGTGCATGCCTGCTTACACCCACACCCCTCGGTTCTCCCCCTCCAGGCCATGCAGGTCTCTGCCCTGACCCTGGTCACTCTCCTGGCCCTGCTGCTCCCAGCACAGCCCTGCCCCTCAGAGATGAACAAGGTCAAGGACCTCCTGGAGGTGAATTGCACAGGGCAGGGTCTCAGCACGGTGCCCCCAGACCTGCCTGTGGATACAGGCATCCTGCTGCTCAGCGACAATCATCTCGAGTCCCTTTCCACCTCTGCCTTTTTGCCCTTTGCCCAACTTCAGGACATTGACCTGGCCAACAATGGGCTGGTGGCTCTGCAGACAGGGGCCCTGCTGCCATCCCTGAAGGAGCTGACCCTCTCCCACAATGCACTTGTGGCTCTACCCATCCTGGTGGGGCTGCCTGTGCTCACCCATCTCGCTGTGGCCCACAACAGCCTGGAGACACTGGACTCAGGGGCTTTCCGCACAGTGCCACAGCTGCAGAACCTGGATTTGCGAGGGAACAAGATGCAGCTGCTGCCCCGGGAGGCCTTTTCAGGGCTGAGGGAACTCAGGGAGTTGGACCTCTCAGACAACTTTCTAAAGGAGCTACCTAAGGAGTTGCTGCAGGACCTGGAAAAGCTGGAGACCCTCTGGCTCTCAGGGAACGAGCTGCAGACCCTGCCTAGTGACTTTTTCCCAAAGGGGCACCTCTTCATGTATGTTTTCCTCACTGAGAACCCCTGGCATTGCAACTGTGACCTATACTATCTCCAGAGCTGGATCCAGAAGAATTCTAACATTGTTTATCAGCCAGAGCGGGGCCTGGAGGAAACAAAGGTGGAGGTCGCACCTGAGAAGGTACTGTGTCAGAGCCCAGCTGAGCACAGGCAGAAGCCCATCATTCACTTCAAGCTTAACTGCAGCATCACTGAGGATGCAGATGAGGAAGGAGAGGATGAATTTAATTATGAGGAAGAGAAAGCTATCATGACCACCGTCCCCCTACGTCCATTCATCCCCAAGGAGCACACTACCATGCCCAGGGCTGTTACCTCATCTTGCCTTTCTACCCTCACTGCCACAAGACCTCCCCTCACCAGACCTTCCTTCAGCACTCCTTGTACCTCCACCCTTTTGCCAAGCACTTTGCTTGTGGTGCTGACAAGCATCAGAGCTACCAGCACCACCACTCCTGTACCAGCCAGTGCCACCATAACACCCACACAGACCCCCAGCACAGCCACCATTCTCACTGCTGCTACCACCATCACCCTGCACAGACCTGCCACCCTTGACAATGCCACCTCACTGATGACAACTATGAGCAGCAGCCCTTCTAGCACCAGTGGCCATCCTCAAACCACCCTTGCTGCCAGCTCTATCTATGGCAGTCTCATGGGGTCCACTGGCACATTTCCCACCACTTGCACAGCTGTGCCTTCTACTGCCATGCTAGAGGTCTCTTCCATTGTCAGATCTCCATCTCTTCCTCCCATGTCAGCCAACACCATGCTTTCCACTCATGCTCCAACACTACCACCTCCCCTGGACACCACACACTTCACCCAGCCTGCATGCTCCCCCTTACCTGCTCCTCCTCCCCTCTGCCCATGCTCCATTCCCGAACGGGCAGTACCCATGCTGCACTTGCATGCTGGCGGGGACAGTCCGCAGTGGGGCAAGTGGGTGCTGAGGCACTGCTGCCTGTTGCACTGGGTGCTCTACCTGTCTTCCTTGGCTCTGCTGGTCCTGACCATGCTGGCTCTAGCAGGTTGGCTGGCATGGATATGTCTGGTGGGACAACCCTCCTGGCACCAGTCCTTGCAGACCCAAGAGGTATGGCATCCACTGCTGGAATGGAGGGAATCAACAGGAAACCCTATGATGCATCTCAGCAGCTTCAGAATGCCCCTCCAGCGACCCACATTCTGTACAATCAAGGAAGTGGAGTTGTGCCCTGAGGTTACCTACTGCACAATTAAAGATCTGGGGATACAGTGCAGTCCTCCTGCAAGTTACTCCTTCTGCACCACAAAGGAGTTGTGGGTTCACCACAGTCCTCTGCATACATCAATCAAGCCTTTCTCCAGGAAACTGATGGTCACAGACCTTGGCTTCCTGAGGACCCCATCTGCTTATAGCCTAGACAGGGGTGTCGAGGCCATCGGTGATGTCAGAGTGAAATATGCAGGTAACACCATGTAAATGTTTCTGTACACTCAGAGAAAGAGCTTGAGAGTTGTGGCTCTGCATTATGTGCTTTGTTTTACAGGGGAAATATCTACTTGCTTAGGGGGAAGCCATCCAGCTTCCTCTAGTATTCTTAAACAGCCTGAGGTTTCCAGAGCTAAAATATTACTTGGTTATTTGGCAGAGGAAGATAATGTTCTAAACTGGTCAGTGATAGTCTCGGGCTGCCACTGCCTGGTTTTGGGGTGAGTGAGGGCAAGCAGAACTTTGTGCTTTGTCACAACTGCTTCTGTTCAAATTATGCACACAAAAATGCAATACGCTTTCCACTCAGTGCCAGATTCTTAATCACATAATAAATATTCTGTGCCTGAATTTAAAAGGGGTGCTGGTTTAATTTCATTGGACCTGCCACAAGTTCTGGCAGGGCACAGTGAAGGAGAAATTTGTCTTCAGTATTTGGAATAGGGAAGACAGGGAAGAAAAGTCCATGGAGTCACAGAATCCTAGAATATCTTGAGTTGGCAGGGATCCCTGAGGATCAAGTTGAACTCCTGGCCCTGCACAGATACAACAATCCCGCCCTGTGCCTGAGCATTGTCTAAAAACTCCTGGAGCCTCTGTCAGCCTTGGAGCTGTGACTACCTTCTGGGGGAATAATTTTTTCCTAATATTGATCCACTGGGATGCCCCTGTGACACAGCTCCAGCTGTTCCTGGGGTCCTGTCCCAGGTCCCAGAGAGCAGAGATAGAGACCAGAACTGGCCCTCTGCCTCCCCTCAGGGGAGGTCTCCAAGATGACGTCTCTCCTCTATGTCTTCCAGACTGAAAGTGCCCTCAATTGCTACTCATACCCTTCCCCTCTAGACCCTTCTCCATTTCTGTGGCCTCCTTTGGATACTCTTTAACAGCTTTAGATCTTCCCTGCATTCTGGCATTCAAAACTGCTCACTTATACTCCTATTCCTGACTTTGGCCCCAAATGTGTGATTCTTCCCTGTGGTACTGAATCACACTGCAAAAGCATCCCACTGGCAGGTAATAAGGAAAGTGCAAGTGTTGATGCCTCTGCATGACCCATAATGGGATGGCTGGATATGGAAGAGTAGGATGGGAGGCTTTGAAGGGCAACAGATGTGACTTGTAAGGGATTACACTAGGACAAAACACTCTGGACTCTGGCCAGACTATCTAGATGTTACTCAAACATTTTGGGAGGTGTGAGAAGAAGACAACAGTAACCATTAGTGGGGTTCAAATGGCTTTCCCCGACCAGCTGGATCCTATGAATCACTTTTCCAGCCTGAAACACAGTTCAAATTCTAATTGCCCCAAATATATTGTGAAACTGCTGTGAGTCAGTGTGGCAATCTGCCAGATTAATTACTGGGTCCACAGGTGAATGTATGCCTGTGCTTGGCCAGCATGAGTATATCTGCTGGGGAAGGTCTGGTGTGCAAGTGTGTCCATGGACACACACATACAGTGTTTTTAAGGAGGCACTTGTCTGTCTGTTGGTCTGTTATCTAACCACACCATCCTCTCTTATTTCTGTTTCCTGGGACAACAATGAGGCAAGCAGCTCCAGTGCTGGCACAATCTGAAGGTCCCAACAGTGGGGCACAGACATCTGGGGAGCAGAGATGTGGAAAAATTCTGTGTATCTTGGTGGACAGAAGGGTGAACAAGGTGCAGTAGTGCACCTGGCAGGAAAGGGAGGGCAACGAGAGACTGGGTTAACAGAGACATAGCCAGCAGGCCAAGGGCAGTGTATATCCCCTTCTCCTCAGAACTCCTTAGATTATGATTTTTTGCTTTCTTCTACACATCTGAAGCCACCCAGTTCCCTTCCCACAGGCACTACAGGCACCCCAGTATTTCTCAGAATCCTGTCACAGTTTTGGAGACAGACACACAACTGAACACACTGAGTTCATGCAACAACAGACATTTATTGATTAATGTCCCCTTTTATAGGGGCTTCAGAATTCCCATGCTTGAACACCTGATTGATCGAGGACCCAACACCACCCAGCTCACCAGCCAACTAGATGTCTACATTAAGGATTGAATAGGATTGGCTAGGGTCCCCTGTTTGAGTTCGAATCCAACCTATCATTGTCTTATCTGGGGTTGGTGTCTGTTATGTTATCTTGGTGTCTGTCTGTTATGGCAAATTTTATCTGTGCAGCTTACAGACTAGCTGTACTTGTCACAGAATCTCATTACCTTTGCCTATCCTTGCAACTCCTCCCTGAAATTCTCCCATCTCTTCATACAAGCACTCCAGGTCACTCCAGGAATCCCAGACCTCTCAAAACCACCTAGGGGCCCCAAAGCCGCAGGAACCCCTATTCCATCCCACCGTCAACCCCCACAAATCCTGGCACCCCCAGGACTCTCTTCCCTCAGGATCCCCTATGCACTCCAAGATCCCTCTTAGTCCTAAGGGATAAGGACACATACACCCTCGTGCCCAATGAACACAGGAACACAGATCCCCTGTGCCCAGCACCACCCACCCAGGACACCCAGGTCACTGCTCTCCTGCTCTCCTCCTGTTCCTTGTGAGAAGTACCTGGATGTCTAGGTTTCCCACCAGAAACAAGACCAAGACAGACAGTTCAGGAAGAACTTTTATTCAACCCAAGTGTGGGGGAAAATTGGGGGATTCCCAGCTCCCAGTGAAGGGCTCAGATAAGGGGATTGAGTACTCCTGGAGGCACAGGGCTACAGTGAGGGGAATCTTTATGTTCCACAGGTTCACAACAGTTTAGATCATGTACCTTGAGGATGAAGGGTTGCTGGAAACCACAAAAAGAACCCAATCTGGGAAAGGGATCTGGAAACTTTTTTCCCATAGAGGTACCCATGGATGCTACCTGGGTATCCCAGTATGGAGTGGAGAGAGTATACCCTAAACATTTTTGGGAGCTTCAGTTGATCGCAAGGGATCCTTAAGGCAGCTGGAGGCACGCAATGCAGGGGGTACCATGAGAACACAGGCTTGTAGGTCAGTATAGGCATGGGGCAAGGTGCCCCGGGTGATCCAGCGCCGGGTACCTGGCTGGTATGCGTGGATCAAGTGCGTGTCCTGGTGGGTCTCATGACTGTACCCTCCCAGTACAAGCAGTTCCCCTCCCAGCACAGCTGCACCCCCAACTACATGTGCACGGGGGAGGGGGCTGAGGATGACCCAGGTGTTCTGCTTGGGGCTGTAGACCTCAAAGGTCAGCTGGTCTCTGTAGCCAGTCTGTCCAGCCCGCTGACACAAGCCCCCAGCCACATAGAGCTGCCCACCCGCCTCCTCCATGATGTGGCCAGCTCGCTGGCCATTCATGGGGGCCAGGAATGTGACAGGTGCACCTGGGATATAGCGGAACAAGGATGCCTGACACTGGTATGCTTCATCACACCCACCCGACACGTAGAGCTCACCATCCAGGGCACATGCTGCATGCCCGCACAGAGCCATTGGCAGGGGCTGGCACCTCCTAGGCAAGGAGAGAGGGAGAGGTAAAGGACAGGTTAAGCAGGGCTGTCCTGCAGTGACTTACTGCCTAGGGGTTCCCTGGTGAGCCATGGCTTCATTGACCACTCAGCAGGCAACACTTGCCAACACCCAATGAGCCCCAGTGGACAACATCAGCTGACACAGAATGGATGCTCCAAGGGCATCACTGTTCAACACTTTGTAGTTGCCATGCCATTGGTCAGTCACAGTGAGCTCCCTCAGTGGACAACATTGGCCATCTCCCCATGAACATTCTGCCTGTGAGAGGAATCAAACTACTTTTCTCATTGGCAGATGGCCAACAAGACCCGCAATGAACACACTACTGGCCAAAAACTCATTTGCCACCCACTTGGCAATACTTGCTAACACTCAGTCCCCAATGGACATGATTGTTCAACACCCAGTAGACCTCTTTCAAATACCACTACAGGTCCATCCTCCACTGGAGGCTTAGTGACACAAAGCACTCAGTGAGCACCATGGCCAAGACAAGGGGCTCTGAGAGAAAAAGGGAACTAGGCATCTGCTGGAGCAGCCTCACCTCCAGGTGTCATTGGCCAGGTCATAGCAGTCCACAGTGTCTGTGCAGTACAGCTCCCCTGAGCTGCCCCCCAGGGCATAGATGAAATCACCAAGTGCCACAGCAGCAAAGTAACTCCGTCCACATGTCATACTGGCCAGACGCTCCCAGGAACCATCCATAGGCTGGTACCTGGGTTTGAGAGGCAAAGGGGCAAGAGACTACCTATTACCTATGACACCATGATCTGATATTGGCACCACTGAGGGCATTAACCCACCTACAACCTGCCAGTCCCATAATGCCTTGGGGTCACCTTGCATGGAGATATCCCCTCCTTCTGGACAATATCAAACTCATAATGTCCTGGAACATCTCCAGATAGAAGCCTCCTGCTCCTACTCCCAAAAAGCCTGTAACACCCCAGAGTAGGAGGGCACCTCTGAGTCCTACACTCAACCCTTCCCAGAATGTCTTTGGGCCACTCGACCAGCTGCAATGCCACAATATCTTGGATCCACGGGGCAGCTCTAGTTCTAGCTTTACAAATACTTCCTACAATGTCCTGTGCCACGTGGCAGCTCTAAGTTCTCTGTAGGTCTCACCTGTAGACACTGGCTAGGGTGTCATGGACCCCGTAGTAGTGCTTTCCACCCAGGACGTAGAGGTTGTTGCCCACCACAGTTACAGCATGACGGAAGCGTGGGCCATCCGGAAGGTGTCCCAGTGCCCGCCACTCAACCTGCTTCACCAGCCCCACAGCACTGAGGTAGCGGTCTGCAAACCAGAGGTGTCTGCTGGGCTTCCGGGCAGCCAGGTTGCCCTTTACTTTGTCTCCACCACAAACCACCAACACCTCTTGCAAGGAACGTACCCGGCATGGCAGCTGGGCCATGGGGGACAAACTTGCTACTATGAGCTCGTGGAGGATCTTTGGGTCAGCTATCCCTGCAGTCACAGATGGGACCTTCTTCAGCTCCAGGCTGGACATGAGGGCAAAGCGAACAGATGACAGGATCTCTTTGGCTAGATCCTCCTGGCCCTCTCCATTGGCCATTAGCCACCGAGATGCTGCTTCCAAGGCTTCCAGTTCGTGGAGGACATTGAGTCCATCAGAGCGGAGGAGGCGGATGAGAAGGTGCGCAGGAAGATCCAGGAAAGCCGGTGTAACCACCACACAGGGGAAGGTGGCCAAGATATAGTTCTCTGCTACCTGGACCACCTCATCCAACCCATAGGCCATAGCAAAAGTCAGCACGTCAGGGACAGTTTCTGGAGTCAGGCCATTGGTGAAAACATCCAGGCAGAGAGTGAGGAGCCCCCAGGCCTGGTAGCGCAGGGAAGTCTCAGCTGCCTCCAAGACTAAGGGCCATGGCCCCACTACAGTTCCTGTGTAGGCAAAGGACAGGAGGAGATGCAGCTCGGCTGGGGACAGCCTTGTGACCAGCGGGTCGGCAGGGTCGTGGGTGGCCTCCCTCATGGGGCAGGTGAAAAGAGCCCGGAAGAAGTCACAGGAGCAGCTTAGGGCCAGTCGCTGAACTAGGAGGAAGGAGGAATAACAGTGGGAGACAGCAGGAGGCAGCACTGTGCACCCCCAGAACTCAGGTGTCCTGGCCCAGTGCCCATCAAAGCCCCAGCTCTGCCAAAGGGATCAGCCCTGCAGGCACCTCTAGAGTGTAATCCCCGCATGGAGCTGCAGTCTTATCATCCCCACCAGAGGACTTGGCTGTCCCAGAGCACCCTGTCCCACTCCTCAGCCCCTCATAGGGGACCCCCCACCTCCTGCCCACCTGGGATGACCTCATTTCCTGCCTGGAGCTGGAGGTCACAGCCCACACCATTGGCATGGAGCTGCTCCATGGCTCTTAGCGTCTCCCACTGCTCCTCCAGGGGCTTAGGACCTTCTTCCTGGTGGTCAATCTCCAGATGCAAGGCACAGGCAGCCACTAGCCGGGGGGCACCCAGGGCCCGGGCAGCCTCCTGCACCTCTTTTGGCCGGCCATGGGGCACGATTCCCCTATAGGCAAAGGTGAGCACAGCCCGCCAGCCCCACAGTGTGGCCCCAGGTGGCAGGGGGACATGGGGTGGAGGATCTTGGCGGAGTTGTCTGGTCCTGCCCTCCAGGAAGCGGTGAAAGAAGGAGCTGATGGAGGCTAGGACCACAGCATGGGCCACGTCACCCTCTGGGCCCACGGCCACATCCACCAGCTGTCCTGTGGTGCGGAGGTGGTCAGCCACGGCCAAGAAGCGTCCAGCATGAGCCCCATCCTGCAGGCTCCACTGATCTGGGGCTGGCCCCTCTGCAACCCACATCTTGCCTGTGGAAACACACAGAGTAGGGTGTCAGGGTGCTGTGTCTACAGCTGGAGCCTCTGGCCTTTGGCAGTACTGGCTGGGGACACGTGCTCTTGCTGCTGGCACTGCCACATAGCAAAGCCACTGGATCCACCACCAAAGCTTCTACCCCACAGCTAGGACCACCAGGCTCTGCTACTGCTCCATTACTCAATTTGATGCTTCTTGGCAAAACTGCAGCTCCATAGGAGAACAACAGGCCCTTTCACTGCCCCATAGCTGAGCCTGATCTTCTTACCTCATCTCTGAACCCTTAGCATGAAGCTAGTGACCCACAGCTAATGCTGCTGCCCCACAGCCCCACAGCTCAGACCAGTCACCACTCAGACCTTCAGTCCTATAGCACATAGAATCATGCCTTTCCATCATGATGGTACAAAAGCAATCAAGCTGCTGGCCCCCAGCGAAGCACCTGTCACACCTGCTGTGTGCGTGGCATTCCTGCTGTGCACTGTCTGTTGTGTCACACTGCCTGTCATGCGTTATCCTGCTAGTTGCCTGCAATGCTGCATGTCATGCTCCACTGCCCCGCGTACTGTCCGAGGTGTGCTGACCCTCATGACATTGTTGCCACCCCTTACCCCAGCCATGTTGATCGCTGTTTGCGCAGTCACTTGTCTTCTCTCAGGCCATGCACTTTGCAGCCCAGTGAAGCGCTTGCTGTATGCCGTG
>VWZN01017932.1:331019-355728 GCA_013396955.1 Regulus satrapa | reverse complement strand
TAATAGTAGTAGTAGTAATGAGAACTAATAATAAAGCAAAATAACCAGCTGAGTGCCTCTGGGCATGCCACCAAAAAGAGTGCCTTCTATCTAAAGAGGTACTTCGTTAAATGCATTGACTTGTCACATATTCATACACCTTCATGCATCATTCAAGATCACTCTCCCTCCTCCCCTCCTGAAATGGCATCAGTGGTCTGCTCACTCTTGGTCATAAGTAGTTTTTTCCCAGGCTTAGACCACTCCAACATTGTGAAGAATCTCCTTACTGTCTTTTACAAAAACAAATTTTGTAATCCAAAATAATATTTCTCACACTTCTAAATTTCTTTGTTAATAACAGAACTAAAACAAATCCTACTCATACAGTAAAGTTTTCTAACATTATACATACAACATTCATTTTAATAATTGCGAAAAGCCAACAGTTTAATAGATATTTATAAGAATGAAGACCCCTACTACTGATACACCAACTATCAAGCCTACTGTCTGAAGAGGATATGGACCAACACCTAAGCTGTAAAACCACAGCCAAGAAAAGCACATGCTCTAAAAAGGCAGACCCGAGAAGGGGCCATGCTAAATGGTTCTAAGAATATGTAAACTACGACTGGAAAAAGGTTGAATAAGTATGACTGTCTATGAATATGCAACAGGCTGATGCAGAAGACAAAGTATTTAAAAGGTGTCCCCTAGAGAGTGAGTGTGCTCATAGCAGAATGCCAAGCACCTGGCCATAAACCTTTGCTTTATTGTTTCTTCATCTCCTATTGTCTTTTATTAAACTTCCAAATTTTATCATAACAGTGAACATCATTTTTCACACCTTGAAAGAGGGTATTGCTTTTTAGATACTGGTTGTCCAGGTTGTCTCAGAGTAATCTGAGGATATTGAGAGGCTCCATAGCCAGTTTTCTACATTCCACAGGAACTATGCATATTTCTGGGTTCACTTTTTCATAAGCTTTATCAGCACAACAGCATTAGCCTCCCTGTCACTTCTCATGACAGTAACTTGCATCCCCAACTCAATCATTAAATCCCCTCCTAGTAAACACAATTACAACAAGGAACAAGAAGAAACTCGTGCATTTCGAACCCATCTCCCACATTCGCCAATAGCAATTGAATAAAACACACTTGCTTATCTTTCCAACTTGTCAAAAGAAGACTTCGACAATTGTCCCCCTGAAACACGGAAAATAATCCCACAACTGGTTGGCAGTTGTAAAGCAGGTATGCACTTTAATTGATTAATTAATCAAACAATGCGGTACGGGACGCATGGGGGACCTCGTAGGCACTTCCCTATTTATTCTTTACAGACTATGATTGTGCAACATGCCTCATACATATGATATGCATGGTCAAGCCCCGCCTGTCCCTGCTCTGTATTAGGATTTGTTCTATGCCCCTTTGGGTTTGTCCACTGTTCTCTGGTGATCTTCCTGGGGGTCTTCTCAGGGGTCTTGAGGTAGAAGGCAACGATCTTCATCTTCTTGACCTTTTAACCTCTCCTGTTCACACATGCTCCCTGATCCCCTGGCCTGTGTCCAAACTGGTTCTGGGGCCCAGGGAACCTTTATAGGTCTGGCACTCCTCACCCTGTCTTTTGTAATGCAGTCCTTCTTTATCACATCTTGCATTCCTGCACGATGTCTCTGCTAGTATAAACACACTACGGGTTTAACATAAAATGTTGTCTGTTTACTTATTTCTAATCAATGCTAAAGCACATCTGACTGCCTTTTAATTTTTTTAACCTCTTGTTTCACCCCATTTGGCATAAAATTCAAAGTAGAGAGAGAGGCTCCTGTGTCACTAGGAAACACTTGTCAGTCCAGCAAGGGTTCCAGTGTGGAATAGTACAATAGGAGATCCTGGCACACTTAACAATCCATTTCTAATGTTGTTGTTGTTTTGGTTTTTGTTTGTTTTGTTTGCTTGTTTGTTTTTGTGGGGGTTTGTGGGGTTTTGATTGTTTGTTTGGGTTTTTGTTTTTGTTTTTTTACAAATGGCACATTGATTCCATCCCAACCACTGTCATGGTGGCCAATGCCTTCCCTTTGGTCCTTGGGCTCCCTGCACATTTTTCCCCATTGGAGGTTGTAAAAACTGTGACATTATCCTTGCCTCTACCTTTACCTTTTCCTCATCCCTTCTTTCATACCTTTTGTATATCTGATGTGCCTTTCTAACCAATTCCTGCAAGGACCCACTCTGCCACCTCTCCAGCCTGTGTTCCTGCTGCCCGTGGGCTCTCAGCCTCCCACAGCCTCCAAACTCTCTGCAAAATCACTCACCTCCTCGGTGATCCAAACAAAATCCCTTCTTGTATCAAGCCAGGCTTCGGTGACACACTGTCTCTTACACCAAAGCCAGTCCTTGTCCTGCCACAGTGTCCAGACCCACCCCCCAGCACACCCATCCTGGCCCCTGGGCTGATCTTCCAGCACCAGAAGCTCTGTAAAGCACCGGGTGCCAGCACAGCGCAGTTGACTGGCACAGTTGGTGCCACAGGGACTGGCAGGTGGACAGACCATCCTGCAGTCTCATGGGGCTGGGAGCCACTGAAGCCCCTGCCCATGGGGGTGGTGGTTTTGGGCACCTTGTGGAGCTGAGCCCCAGCTGTCCCACAGCCTGACTCGGTCCTGCACCTTCCACAAAGGTTCTCAGCCCAAGCCACAAGTCCTGCACTCTTGCTCCCAGCCTCAGCACTCCTCACTGAAGAGAAACCCCCTTAAGTCCTGAGCAGTAAGCAGACAAACTCAAAATCTCACCTTGACTCCATAATGACCAGGGGTGTACGAAAAATACATCTGTTTTCCCTGTCCTGGAAGCTGGGAATACAAAAGACTTTCAGCTGGCCCTGTATTAGACTGCAGACTTTTAAGATGAGGTGGAGAATATTCCAGTCCTCACTGTTTCTCTTATCAAAAAGTCTCTCATTGCTATTTTCTTTACTGTATTCCTTCACATTCTCCTTCAACCAATCTTTTCCCAAACCAATACTGTCCGTCCCATTGCTGAGGCCATTTCTTGGCTCCCCTTATTGCCCTATGTGTAGGTTTTAAAAGACAAAAATGTCTGCTAAGGAAGGCAGGAGCCTCCCTTGGAATAGAAAATGAAAACCCTTCCCTCCTAATTATAATTTTGAAATTAAGAGGCTCCCAGGCAAAGATATAAGGAGAAGAATAACAGTTCTTTACTAGTAAGAAAAAAATTTAAAAACAAACTTCAACTTAATAGGAAAAGAAATGAAATACAGTAGTACACAACAAAACCCAACAGTTAGGAAACAACCCGACACCCTGTCAGTCAGGGTGTTGGTAGCAGTCTGATTAAATGGTGGCTGCAGTCCTCCTGGAGTGACAGATGTGATTCTGTTGAAGCAGTGATCCTCTAGAAGGGTGCAGTCCTCCTCCAAAGATCCAGTGGTGGTGTGGAAAGGCCTGCTTTTCCTCTGGGATTCCAGTGGAAAAGAGAGGTTGATAGTGGTGTTCCGAATCACAGATTTTATTCAGGTGGAAATGCCTGGCTCCTCTCCCTGGGTGGAGCATTTCACAATGGGATGAGGGGATTTTATCAGTCACTCAATGGCCTATTAAACAGAATGATATCTTCCTGGACAAGGGTGGGTGGTGGAAGAGATAAGAACACTGCCCCTCCTGGGCTCAACAGCTGGTGACAGAATGCACACCCCTGGTCACATCCTGCTTTACAATCTAAGCCATAATGGCCCATTAACAGAAGACAAAAATGGGTCTTGGAGAAGATAAAGTGCACTGCCCCGCCTAGGTTCAACAGAGGGTGATAGAATACACACCCTTGGCCCCATCCTGCATTGCAATCTGTATCTGGCTGTCCATGTCCTTAATTACTTCTGGGAGAATGTGCAGATCCATCCCAATATTCTCCCAAAGGACCCTTTGGAGGTATTTTGGGATCATCAAAACCCTTTCTCGACTTTCCTATACTCCCCCTTCTGGGCATCCTGCCATGTTTTTACTCCTCAAAGTTCCCATTGTTGTCACTGGTGAGATGTCCCGTGGTCTTTTCCTGTGGACTATTCATGGAGCACCCAAGTCCATCACACATCTGTGGGTCTCAGACACCCAATCATCCAGTGCTAGAGAGAGCCAAAAGGGAGATGGTCATCTAAAACTGGGTGAGGTGCCCCTCCAGCTCCTCTTGCCACATGCCAGACACAAACATTGGAAGGATCCCACACGAGTCCCCATTTTGTATGAAATATAATGCTGTAAAGCACCAAAGTCCATAAAGGAGACACAGGAGTTCTGCAACTTTATTTGAATAAAGGGAAAGAGTCTACTGGGCCACACGTCCCCACTGGGTTTTCTCTCTTGAGGTTTCAGAGGGTGAAGTTAATACCCATGGAATTGTTTGTAAAGACAGCAACACACATCGTCCCCTAGCAGTGACATACCTTCAAGCGAAGCTCTTTCAGTGTTTCCCCCAACTCTTGAAATAACTCCAAGATCTGAGTGAAATGTCCAACTCCATCACAGTTAGCTCAAGCTTTCTCACCTCTCTACCTCTTTCCTCTCTATGTGAAAAGCATATTACTTAATTTCTGCATTTTCCAGTATGCTGAGTCCCCCACAGTATCTCTTCTCTGTGATAAGAGCTCAAAACAGCTGGAGTTAGAGGCTACTGCTCCATTTTCCAAAATAATTTTTGGTAACACTGTATCCTGCTGGCAATAAAGGTGGAGTTTCATGAGCCCTGGCAGCAGGGAAAGGAGAGCAGGGCTCAGCAGCCGCATGGGGCTATATCACACCGGAGATGTGCTGGGGTGTGCTTACAATGCAGCAGGAAAATCACCTCTGTTCCAGAGGTGTCCCAGTACCAGAAGGAGCTGCATTCACAACTTCCACCATCCCTCAGCTTGGGCATTGTTTCCTCCGCATACCGGAGAGCTTGCTGTTCTTACACACATAACCAATGCAACTGAGAGGAATGACAAATGTATCTTTACAAACAAACTGTAGATCTGCTGATAAATAAAACTAGCACTGAGAGATAAAAGAAACAATGGGAAGGATTCCACTGATTGATGAATGGATAAAAGATCTTTGCTTTTACAAACTGGAGGTTTGCTGATAAATGAAATTGAATATTGAAATACGAAAGAAACAATGGAGAAGAACCTAAATTCAATAAGAGTTAGGAATTAAAAGGGATGGTTATACATTAGAGGGGAAATTTTAGGTATCAGGTGTTTCGGGAAATCTGTACCTCTCAAGTACCTCAGCCAATGGGGAGGGAAATGCAGCCAGGAAATTGGAATAAAAGTGAGGACACCCACAAATTGGAGAGAGCATTGGGGAATGTCCCATGGCTTCTCTTTATTTGAATAAAGTAAAAGAAGACAGACACCTCTGTCTCTTTTTTGGACATAAACCTCCGATGGTTGTGGATTAATTTTCCTTACACCACCATCAGGCACTCACTTATGATTTAACAAAAGAAGCATTTTTTAAAGAAGAGCTTTGCCCCTTCTCCAAAGCTCCTCCTAAGCACATGGGACAAAGGGCTGTGTGACCCTTCCACACAGCAGGATGGAGAAAACACTCGCCCAGACGGTACATGCTGCAAATGCTCCCTCCCCAGTATAGACATACAGAAGCCCTGAATCTTGCACAGGGCAAGACTCTACACCATTAAATAACAAATAGCTTCCTGGGATCCAAGGAGCTGTTAAAAGCTCTTCTAAGATCGTATCCCATGCAGTAGATTCCTAACGCTTCTTCCACCGACAGAAGAGAGGTGGGACAGAGAATTCACATCTCTTCTGCTTTGCAGCAGGTACAATGCCTGTAGCTGCAAGACTCAGCAGCCTGGTGTGTACATCTTTCCACTTGCCTCACGGATAGATGCAGCTAACCTTGCCACGCTGCTGGTTGGGTTTATTCAGCAGATACACATCCTTGGGCTACAGACCCTCCCCCAGGCAGTCAACATTGCTCAGAGAGCTGCTACAATAGGAGGGAACAGTTACCTTGTTATAAAAACAGGCAAGGTCCAAGGAAAGCAACCCATAATTACTGTAGCATTACAATTAAATAAGAGCAATTACTCTTAAAACACTAACTTGGTTCCAAATATTTTTACTGCTGATAAAGCAAACTCGGTGATACAGAATATTAGTTCACTTAAACAGGGGGAAGGGCTTGCCATTGTACTACAAGCTGCAGACAACTGGGGCTCCTTCTGTCTCTAAAAGGTTGAAATGGCAGAACCATCCATCAGCAAATTGCATTCAAAACATTTCCCCATCCTTCCCCCTCAGGAGCTTTTTGTAGGGCCTTGTCCAATAGATCTCCTGTTTGCAGCAGAAGTTGTGCTCTGAATTCTCCAGAACAGGAATTCATCTAGTCTGCTAAACGGACTACAGACAGCAAGCTGCTTTTCAGAGGACAGTGCACAGTCAGTACCCGGATGCTTAGGTACATGTTATCAGCAGCAGACACCTTGCAGTGGGGGCTCAATAACACCTCCTGGTCTCTGGAACAGGAGAAGGAAATCAAACATAATAACATCACCACCACTTGGCTTTTCCAGTTTCATTAGAAGCTGAAAGTAAGCTACCAGAATTATCAGGAGTGGTTCATTTAAAATAAATCCACATTTAATTCACAGAGAACCTTGGAAAAGGCATTCACTGCCCACCCATGCAACAGAATTACCTATGTTCTCAGCTGATCTCAGTGAGAAATTCAGCTTCTATATCTTTACAAAATGAAGTGTTTTGGAAAGGAGTCCTTGAAAGGAGGTAGCCAAAAGGGAGCTCTGAATATTATCTTCAAATGAGACTTTTATTTACAGAAATTATCTGTACACATTTCTTAATGTACTTTTCACCTAGCAGAAAAGAATCAAGACTGACTTTGTCCGATTTAGCAATTCTCTCTTGCACCTGTGTTGGTCTATGCTGATTTCATAGGAGGGAAAATAAACCCTTTCAAAAAATTAAAACTTCTTTATAATATCCTGCCTGAAAACCCACTAACCACACAATGGACTAGAGTTCAATTTCAGCCAGTCAGTGCACAGAAAAACCAAGTAACACTGGGAGAAAAAGCACACAGTGAAAAGTCTGTTTAATTAAATCTTGTATGACAAATTATGGCAATTATCATAACTGGAATTCCTAAAACTAGAGAGGATCATGGGAAACATGGTAAATTTTGAAATATGTTACATGTTTCTAGAAAGGTAATGAACTGTTTTCTACACTCACTGGGAAAGCAAGAGACAAGCTGAACTGCAGAATGGGACATGTTAGGAACAGTCATTTAATGGCAGTAATACCCAAGCAATGGCATCAAATGATTCTTCAGGGAACAGAGGAGCCATTACAAAGTTGAAGGGTTTTTATTCCTGCGGGCTTCTAACAATCTGGTCACCTCCCACCTTAGTTCTAGGGCAGGATGGCTGACAACTTATTATTCCTGCTATGTCTTTAAAGCAATGCATCATGCACTGGGAACTGGACTACAGAAAGATCAGTTGTAATTACAACTTTTTCTTACCTCAGTGTATTTTCCTGTGGGTGTAATCTTTTTTTTTTCAGTTTTACAGATAAGAGCCTTACTTCTGGTTTCAGTGACATTACCATTCTAGCAGCATTTCCATAGAATCATCGAACATACTGAGTTGGAAGGCACCCATCAGGATCATCAAGTCCAGCTCCTGGCCCTGCACAGAGCACCCCAACAATCCCACCCCTATGACTGATGGCACTGTCCAAACACTTGTTTAACTCAGACTTGGTGCTGTGACCACTGCCTCAAAGGGCCTGTTCCAGTTCTAAAATCACCCTCTGGGTGGAAAACTTCTTAATATCCCACCTAAACCCCCCTCTGACCCAGCTTCATGCTGTTTCCTCAAGCTCTGTCATTGGTCACAAGAGTCTAGAGACTGGTACCTGCCCCTCATGAGGAGGTTGAAGACTGCATTGAGGTCTCCCCTCCTCCAGGCTGAACAAACCAAGTGCCCTTAGCAGCACCTCATATAGCTTCCCCTCTATCCTTCCCCATCCTTGTGGCCCTTCTTTGGACACTCTCTATTAGCTGAATGTCTTTTTTAAACTGTGGTGCCCAAAACTGCCCCCAGAACTCAAGGTGAGGCTGCTCCAGCTCTGGTGCAGAGCAGAGAGACACAACCCTCTCCCTCACCTAGCTGTGCCAATGTCCCCCAAGGAAATGGCTGGCCCTCCTGGTTGCCAGAATACACTGCTGAGTCATCAGCAAGCATGTTCAACTTTACTACACTCTTCAGTATTCTTTTTCCATTTGGAAACCTGAAAGGTTATGCCTGTGTGGCTCAGCAGCCACGAAGGCTATACAGGAATTGTCAACACCAGACAAAAGTTAACAAGAGGCCTACGGGGAAAGATGGAGCGGGAGCACAATCAAGGGGAAGA
The DNA here is from genome assembly GCA_013396955.1 of Regulus satrapa. NCBI lineage: Eukaryota > Metazoa > Chordata > Aves > Passeriformes > Regulidae > Regulus > Regulus satrapa. Next base: position 347,276 of record VWZN01017932.1, on the reverse strand, counting down.
TTGCTATAAGGCAGCAGAGCTGGTCACCATTACCCCTACCTCAACAGCCACTGCTAGGTACAGGAAACACAATGCAGGGCTCAGGGTTTTTTTGTTTGCTTGCTTGCTGACACAGGTTTTAATGTAATTCCCATGTACATTTTGATATGACAGTCTTACATAGATCTTTTCAGACACCATGGGCAGTATCCGGTTTTGCCTGTCACTAGTTTATTAAGGTTTAAAGCAGACAGCTAAGTCAGGGTTTTGCATTGATCTAATTGTATCTTGCTGGGCAGGGCCTGAACACTCAACCCACTGCCAGTTCTGTTGGGATGCACAGAAACAGAATTCTGTCAGGATGCACAGCTACATTTTTGCCTTCACTAGAAACATTTATGCAAAGCTTCTAGCTAAAAATAAAATCTGCATCAGTAAATAGTTGCCAAATTTTTTAGAAAGCTGCAGGTAATTGTGTACCACCAAACCCCAAAGCAAGCATGTTTATTCCATTTTTCTGAATCTTCATGTACCATCAATTGCATTTTAAGCAAAACACTGCAAAATGAGACTCAGCATAGACCACATAGAGCCTGGACCAGGAAGTAATGCCTGCTTTCCCAGAAGTAGATCCTGCTGGCCAAGACGCCTTATTAATTTTCCTTATGAACAAGGAACAGCTTTAAGGTGCAAGGATGTTTGAAAAGAGTAGTTTAAACCTGGAAAATGTAATGATCAATGTAAAATCAGATCCAAAATGCAGAACACTTACTTGAAAGTTCCCAGACCCTGTGATGCAGAAACAACTGTGTGGTGGGTACTAGAGAACCTGCCATGTTCCTGTTGAAGCATGGCCAGAGTAGGGGGTGCAGCAACAGGGCTGTTCATTGGAAAAACCCCCCGTAACTCTAAGGAGCAAAAAAGAAAACCAAAATGCAAGAAAGCATAAGCAGACAATCCAGAGAGATCAAGATGCAGTGGCACAGCTTATCATTAGCCCTTTTCAATTGCCAGAAAAGTAATCACAGATGTTCCTTCAACTGGCTATCAGGAAAAGTAAAAGCACCCTCTGCCTCAACAACATCAGTCTTCCTTGATGGTTAATAACAGAAGACAGGGGAAGACTTGCTCTTGACTGCCAGTGAAAAGTGTGATTCATTAAAATAGAGCCAATAAGGACTGTTTGGCTATTTGAATACTCAGTTTCAAAGTTGGTTTTATGCTATAACTTCGGTTCCTGTTTTCAATTCATGCTACATCAAATACTTCTTCCCTTTCCACTTTCCTTTAGGTGATGCATTTTAGATCTTTAACCTACAAAGGAGCAAGCATGCAAGTCAAATTATCTATCAGCAAACTATTTTTAAAGGAAATAGAACAATTTGGGGAATTTATAGTGAAAGTGACCTACGAAATTCCAACCTTGTTGGATAAGAAAATGCCATATGTTTCAATAAGAAAACAAAACTTAACTTTCACACAAAAAGGCTCAAAGGGTTAAAGAAAACTCTAAAGAAGAAAAAAAAGGTGAATTATGGTTACAGTAGGAGTACTTCAGAATTACACACAGAAAAACACATTCTTGCTTTTATTGTGGTGGAACAGAATACAATAGCCTTCAGTTCAAACTACTAAAGGTTGGCAGTATTACCTTTTTCTTCATGCTGCAAGACTTCAGGAAACGGAACAGGGACAGGAAGCGTTAGAAGTTAAATTTTCTATTTAAGGCCATTAATTCAGCAAGATTTTAAAAAATGTCCTCAACTTCAAGCATGAAGAGTTGCATTGACTTAGGTAAGATTATTAACATACAGTTAAGTCAGGCAAGTGCTTAAATGGCTTGTTGAATCAAGCCATTAAATGAGAGCTGCTTTATTATACGGATTTATTTTAATGGCTGGCAGAGCTCATTACATGAGCCTATTTTATTCTTCCAAGGGTTAACAGCTGTCTTGTCATTAACTTTTCTGAAGGTGTAACCTCTATGCCTCTTGCACTTTACTATAGCCGTAGAAACATAAAATATTCTAAGAAAAATTGTATGCAACATCTATTATATATAGTGGCTTAAATCTCCCTTAAATAGTAACAGAAAAGAAAGTACAAAACAATAGTTTCACTTTTTCAACACACAAGAGCATCTTATTGAAAAACTAAAATAAAAAATCTCACCACAATATAAATCCCCAAAAAATAATAATGAAATGGGAAGAAAAAAGGAATTAGCAAAATGTCCTGCAAATTTTAACATCTATTATCGCATTAAAAAAACTTTTCTGGTGAGCCACAATGTTTTGTTTCTTTCTGTTTATAAACCCACTGGACAGCAATCAATGGCATCCACATCCACAACCTATGTTGGAATTAAAAGGTAAAATCATAACCTGCCCCATTTGCAGTCCAAAACCAAAGGAACTCAAAAGGGCAGCCAGTGAGCATAGGAGCTGGTGAGGACCGGGTTTCCCTGTGTAAAGGGTAGTATGGGTTATAAAAGCAGAATTCGAGTTGGAACCGTGTCGAAAAGTTCTATCTTGGAGACCTGCAAGACGTGAACTACTGAAGAAACAGCCAAAAAGTCCCAATGAAAAGCTGTGACAAGCTGTAATGTGCCATTTTAATTACAAGGAAGAGGGAAAATGGTTGGGGGTGGTTGCATTTTGTGTTTTTGTTGTTTTGGGGTTGGATTTTTTTTTTTTTTTTGCTCATCAATATGATGAGCTTTCAACGTCCCAAACCACATTCAGGTAGTTTCCAAGTCTGCTTTTTTTTTGTGTGGAATCTACTGATCCAGACCAAAAACCCAAACAAACAGAACAGAGATGCACAGTTCTTAAGTCCTGGAGCTTTCAACACTGCCTGAAATAATCGCTGGCCTGGGGTATATCCAGAGATGCCTGCAAGATGGTGTTAATAGCAGCCTTGCAAGCAGATCAGCTCACATCTGCTATGTGCTGCCAACGCTCTGCCCATCACCTTCATCATTAGGACCTGAAACAATAAAAGTAGTTCTTGGTCATAAGAAATATCTTTTATTTCCTGCCTTACAGTAAGAGACCCATCTCAAGCAGCTCACAGAAGTCTCAGATTCAGGTCTTCAATGAGAGATGAGAACTGTAGAACTCCTCATCCCCTGTTCTTGCATATGCCTTCTCCAAGATCTCTCAGTAGACAAAGATCTGTCCAATATAGAATTTTATATTCTTGACTAATCTGGTTCAGGAATCCCAGCAGCATCCCAAAACGTAAAAGCTCAGTTTCCAACCCCTTCAATCTTCCCAATGTTTTTGTTCATACTCATTTCTCTTTTTCCTCCCCTTCAGTGAATCAGGATGGAGGACTGTCAGAGGCTGGATGTTATCAGCCACAAGAAAGCAAAGCACAGATAACTTCCAAGTTGAGAGTACAAAAGGAAGCCTTTCTCAAACCGAAGACTAGTATTTTTCTTAAATTATGGTCTCCTCATGCACAGTAAAAAGTGTTACACTCTTTCCATGTCCCTTTATAAACCTTCTGCTTTCCAAACAGCTCTCTACTGAAAGGTCAGTCTGGATGCTGTCTACTAATACTGAGTAATCTCAGGTTTTATGTCCAACTCTTGACCATAAGGCAAAAATGAAACTCAGAACCACCCTTAGAAATCCTGTATATGATAAAAATCACAAAACCCCCCTGCTAAACTGGATGGCATGTAACTCAGAAGCAGCACAGAAGGCTTTAACCAGTTTGGAGAAGCAAGCAGGAGTTGCATTCAAAAACAAAATCCATGCAATAGTCCTACTCCATAGACATACACAAAGAACAGTCTCTCTTAAGAAATGACATAGGAACATGCAGGGAAAACAGGAAACACCATTGTCTTTCTTACTTACCACTTCCAACTGATCCTGAAGGTGCAATGACATCATCATCACTGTCGTCCTCATTTGACTGTGTTACCTCTGGCTCAGGTGCTACATTCTTGACTTCTTGCTCTTGTTCCACTCTACTGCGCAAGGCCAAGATCCGATGGTGCAATGCAGCATACAACTGCCCTGTATCTTTAGAGCTTGCCTACATTTTTTAATATTCAGAAATAAGAAAAAGGTGCATGGAATTATAAGACAATGAAACACTGCTGACATAATACACACCAAGTCATGCCAAATTTCACAATATACTTTTCAGCTTTCTCAAAGTGTTTTTCAAATCAGTCAAAATGGGCTGTGGTACACACAACAGGACATTAGATGTAGAGAACTCTGGTGGTGAGATTATATTCCTCTGCTTAGTTCCAATTTTCTCTGGCTAACATACCTAGTACTTGCTGATCTCATATAGCCCTCTCTACACAGAAATCACACAGCTTTCCTGACACCTTCCAAAAGCTCATATTAAAAAGCTTTAACATAAGCTACATTAAGAAGCTTAAATATAAGTGTCAATTAAAATCTTGCAGATTTTTGCTGCCCTGTCATTAATTCAACTTCACACATTAGTTAATAGTAATCAAGCCAATTGTTTCACGAGGCATTGACATAAGATGTTAATATGTGATATAATGAGAAAACTCAACAGTCAGGCAGGCAAGTATTCAAATTTTTTTTGAACAGTCTGTTTCAGACAGAAGCATTTTTGACAACCTGCCGAGTTCTTTCATAAAAAATAGTTTTTATTTGCCCCATCTGACACTTGAATCTGCCACCTCTGTATTTACAAAATTTTCCTGTAATGAAAATAACCTGAAATGAAAAAATAATTCCAAACAAGATAATTTTTATCAATACTAAAACCAAGAGTGATGACAGATTAACTTAAAACTTTCAAATCTAGAAAAATATAGAGGAAAAACTTGTCCAATAATTTCACCTGTTTTTCTTCATCAATGAATATCTGGTATCACTAAGTTCCATTCTGGGACTCCAGATCCCAGCCCTACAAAACCTAATGTCAAAGGGAAAGCTGACCATTTGTTGATGCTCTTAATTTCTGATCCCTAGAAGTACTAATTCTTTTGCAACATCTTGTGCAGAATCAGTGTAAATCAAAATAATGTGTTCAGACCTCTCCAAATCTGTAAGCGCTTCAGCAGGCATTAGGGAATGACCTTTCTTCCTTGCTGAATGTATGATCAGATCCCAGGTGTTTTAATAATTCTGACTGGAACTGCCGTTCCTCATTTAGCAAGCACAAGAAACACTTTCTTTATCCTATTGCTGCTTTAATACTCCGCATCAAAAGAAAATCAAAGTTAAAATGTGGAACCCTTAATTACTAATATGATGTTTTTGACAGTTTTAATGCTTCCTTTTCAGTGAGCACCTATCCATGCTCCCGCACTGCAGACAATGACAGCTTTCCTGTGCTGAAAGTTCCAGTAGATCTAAGTTTGGTTAAACTACTGCATAAAATCTATGAAACAATGCACATTTTTCTTAAATCAGAAAACAATCTGCACAAAACACTATAGCTAAAGTCTCAGTATGTGTGGAACAGAGTCCATGATTCCATGGGCAATGCTTTGGACAACCTGACTTCCTAGGGCAGCTCTTGACATGGAATTTTTTCACAACTAACAACACTTTTTAGACAAGCATACTGGCCAAGTGCCTTGTCTTTGGGGCAGGGATGATGTTAAGACAATGCAGGATGCAAAGAAAAATGGGAATGCTATCTCAACTACAGTTTAAGTAAGCACCAACTTTAGTAGGGTAGTTAAGATCTAAACAAAAAACAGTACTCACTGATATAAGAAAAACTTTAACTCCTTGGTCCTCTGTATCCATGGCAGTAATCCGGATACTCTTCTCACTGGCTTTATCGATTTGCATCTGAGCCCAGAGCTTGGTATTTAAGATTAACCTGAGACTCCCCTGAGTCCTCATCACTAAAGCCAAGTTACAATATCAGTTAGGTGGAAAAAGACACATCAGGAAGCTCAAAACAGTCAAGACACTTTTTATAGCATAAATGTTTCAGTCTTTCTACAAATAAGCCCTCTTGGGCTTTTGTCACAACTGTAAGTGAGAAGAATGTAGGCCTGTGCTGGTTTTGACTGGTGTAGAGTTAACTTTCTTCTCAGTCACTAGTATGGAGCTCTATTTTGGGTTTGTGCTGAACATACTGTTGATAATAGAGAGATGTTTTAGTTATTGCTGAGCAGTGCTCACACAGAGCCAAGACCTTGTCTGCCTTTCATACTACTACTTTGATGAGGAGGGATGGGACACCATGCTCAGGGTATTAAGCAGAGAGAAAAAGAGGAAGGGAGGATGTTTGGAGTGATGGCATGTGTCCTTCCAAGTCACCATTACATGTGATGGGACCCTGCTGTCCTAAAGATGGACGAATACCTACTTGCCCATGGTAAGCAGTGAATTAATTTGTTTTGCTTTGTTTGCATGCACCACTTTTGCTTTTTTAAATTGAACTGTCTTAATCTTAACCCATTAATTTTCTAACTTTTATATGCTTCCAATTCTCTCCCTGATTCTGCTGGAGGGGGAGTGAGCAAGCAGCTGCAAGGGGCTTGGTTGCTGGCTGGGCTTAAACTGCAACAAGGCTATTAAAGATTATGAGTCATATCTAGAGCTATTTAGTCTGAAGCCTTATATGTAAATACATTAAAGTTCAGCAGTTGTATCTGAGCAGATAATCTCAGGCTAAATGCACATTCCTGCCAGCTGGAACAACTGTGCACTATTCAGATTTCCCCCGCCACAAACAACCCATCCAAAACAGCCAGATACAAACGATGTTACCATATATTTCTAGGCAAATAGTCTAGTTACTTGGCTTGTTATTAGGGGAAAAAGCAACTGGAACATCTGCCACAATAGAAGAGTATTAAGATACTCTTTGGAGGCAGTATTCACTAACTGAAGCAAAAGAAAAGGTCCAAACTATTTCCGAGTTGCTGGAGCTAAGAAAAACTAAAGTGAATGCTGCTGTGTGTCAAAGAAGAACCTTATGAAAATAGCATGACTGTCATCCAGTATCTCATTTCCCAGGTTCCCCTTACCCAGTCGAGACTGTAGTGTTCCATCATCTGTTGAGGCCATATCATTGAGTCTCAGGAGCCCTCGCCCTCTTTCCACCCAAGACTGAGAGCTTTTATCAAATACAAACAGCTTGCACTGAATCTGTAACAAAAAAATATCTCTATGGCATAGTGGTTGATTGAAGTAACCATATATTTCTTAGTCATCTACAGTTGGTTAAAATAATATTCAGATTTCATACTGGAATTTTCCATTGTTTATTGCTGGGGAAAACAAAACAGTCACCCTCTCTTTTACAATAAATTTCTCAATATATGCTGACTGTTCTCATCAAGTTTTATTAAAAGAAGATATATATTCTTAAAGAATAAGAGGGTTCAAGATCAAAACAACATGTACTTTCCAGGTAAGATATAAACTTTCACAGAGGAAACTTAATGTCATACAAGACTGCCTTATATCAGTCAATTCTTTTAAAAGCCTTAGGCACATATTGCACCACTGAAGATGGTATTTCTTGCTGGAAGACCCAGCAAATGTAATGAAAGCAAAGCAAAATTCCTCCTGTAAGGAAGAAAAGGATGAACAATCATGCTAGCTTATTATCAATTTGTTATCAAAGCCTGAACCACACAAAGTCATTAATAAGTTAGGTATTTTTACTGCCTTCCTGCAGGGTTCATAGGTTATAAAATTCAAAAGGTATATGTATTTTTTCCCGAAGTACGGATACTCCCTCTTGACATACAAGCTCCCTTTTTCTTCCATGCCAAACATCTATACTCTACATTGCTCTCACTAATCCAACTTCACTGTAACTGCTGAGGTTTTATACCTCAAACCAACCCCTCAAGTTTCCCACAGATGAGCATGCACTAAGTGGAAAAGATGCTTCTATTTTCATTCCCTCCATTTCTCATTTTCTTCACCCCAAAACACCTACCTCTGTGTGTTTCTGCAATATTAACATAGTTCTGTCTGAACAAGTCCCACTTAAAATTTTAATGCATTATATTTGACATGAAAAAAAGAATTAAGGTTAGGCAAGAGGTCTGTTAAATTACAACATATTCATGCAAGTCAGTGCTCTTTTAAGTACACAACTGCCAAAAGTTGTGGTTTTCCTAAGTGAAACAGGATTCTTATATCTTCAGCGTCTTGTTCAATTATGTGAAGCATCCAGATAATTCTGAATTACATAGAAACAGAAAGAAATGTATCAGAATAACCGTTTAAAGACCATTTATGTCTGGTAAAAAGAAGTCAAGAAGACAAACATAACAGAATATTATTTTGTAATGTAATGCAAGTGTAACTGATAAGCATTAGATACTGATAGTGCAACTGCTTGGTGTCAGAATCCAGCATCATGTCTGTAAGAATAAAAAAGCTACCCTTGAAAATAACACAGTTCAAATGCTGTAAAACAAAATATCTAAAAGGAAAAAAACAAACTATAATTGGAAGATAAAGAGAGATGGGAAAAAATACATATACCGTTTCATTTTATGGAAACCCTGCATGTTTTTCTTAACGATAAACTGGAGTTAGTAAGTATATTTAAGTTAATGAATAACTACAATGTTAAATAGATCATGATTAAAATCGGGAGCCTAAACCAAGACCAAATATCCTTCAACAACATTACTAATTCAATTAAGTACCTCAAGCCAAATTCCTGAGTGTTTCTGATATAGTTTCTGTTTTGCAAGAAATTAGTCTGCTAGCATAAATAGTTTATGCAAAGTTTTAGAAAATTGTCAGTAGCACAACAGTTAAAGAACTCAGATATTTAGTTTCATTGATATTTTCCTCAAATAACTGTCTCATAGAAAGCAGAATCTTCTATGTGATGGATTCAGTAAAGTATGCTTAACATACACCTGGATGGCTTATACACTAAAATTTATTCAGAAAGAGGAATATAAAAAACAATGGATTACAAGTTAATAAATAAGAATCAGATATAAATATCTAAAGTTTGCATTTTAAAAAAAGAAAATACATTAGAGATACAGAGGAAGGCTGAGTTGTAGGGAATCAGATGGTGTGCATTCACTGGACATCCATATGAATCCCCACAGAATCAAAGCTCCTCTACTCTATCCATTTCTTACCTGTAACACGTTACTTTCAGCTTCCTCCCCAGTAATCACTTCTACCTTCGCTAATAAACACTTCCTTGCTGTTGCTTTAGTGTAGGCTGCTGCAGACTCTGCCAGCGATTCTGAAATATTATTAGCTGAACAACATTTTGAGAGTCTGAGAATGATTAGCATAAAATATTACAAGATGTACAAAGGTCTCGCACAAGTATACCAGAATTTTGAGACCTTTTGAAAAGTATAGAAGACAGACGTTAAGAGAACACATAAAAAAGGATTGAAATTTAAAGCAGAAGTTAAAGCTTGTCTTTTAATATATGTTTTACAAGCATAAGGACAAGAGAGAAATTATCAAGAAGTTTTGTCCCTACACACAATAGTTCAAAACCTTTGCATGGACACCTACTTATCTGTAGATGCTCCAGCAGCACTGATATTCTTGCGAGCCATACACCTATGCCTACACATGGGCAGTGCAATTAATTTTCCACTTGCATTCGGGCTTGCAAGCAGTTTACTGAAGAAAACTCACAGCTCCCAGAATTTCCATAATACTAACAATTTGAAGTCATAGAACCCAGCAAACAGTTCTGAGTTCAAGCAACATGTGGGGCAACCACTCAACGCAATACACACTTGATTCAGAAATCCAGTCACTTGAAATAAAACAGAATTGTTCAAAAAAGGTTTGCCACATTCCTCTATGCTCTCTACCAAGTCCTAGTACCAGTGCTGTCTATTTTTATTCTGTTGAAGATACTCCCACTACCACAGACTGATAACAAAAAAGACAGTGCAGTCTGTACATGTTTAATGTTAGAGGATCTACAGCATCCAGCAACTTCCACACCCAGTCTGTATCTTTGGCTACAGGAGACAGTGAAGAAACATTAAAATCTTATGCTTTTGAAAAGTAACAGGATATTAAAAAATGCAGTGATTTAAAAAATTATTAACTACTATTCCTAATATAATATTTTAATTTTTTTCACCTTTTTCTGGTGTGGCCTCCTGAGAAGACGATTCAGACCCAGACTCTGTAGCAGCGTTCTCCTTATTACTCTCTGTACTACCTTCATTTGATTTTGGTGGACTCTATCACAGAAATAAGAGGAGGTAAACAGAATAGAGAAAACATACACAAAACATAATTATGCTGAACAGGACTAGTGATGAAGTACTGAGGGCAGCCCTAGTATTTATAAACCATACAGCAAAAAAAAGAATCTCATGAACAACATGTTTTCACAGTTAAAGCTATCCTACTACCTGAGCCAAAGAACTGAATAGAGTGTGACCTAAAAAACAGTTCAAATTATTTTCACTTGAACTAATACCAAATTTCAATCCTTATTTTGAGGTTTTTTGATTTGCTTTGTTCAACACAGCAAGTCAATTTCAGCTACAGCTATGCATGACATAATTGACTGAACTCCTGCTTGGTAGTTAGACAGGTTTGAACACACAGCATTAAATGTTTTGATTTTGTTCCAGCACAGGAATAAAAACAACAGCAGGAAACAGGGAGGTACTAGAAGTTATTCCTTAGGTTGGTGTATCAGTACATCATAAACAACATTCCCAGAATCATACCTCAGTCCTCAGGCAGCTGCTTTACTGCTGGGCTTGAAATCCCATCCTGGGGGAAGTCACATGACTAAAACTGTTTTCAATTTTGAGGACAAACATATAATACCCTCTAATACTTATACTCCAATAGCCATTTAAAGCAACAAGATGTGCCATAAAACACTTGGACACAAGAACCACATGCACTACAGAGAGGGCACTGAATCTCCTTACATTGAGAGAGTTTGGCAGGGAAATCTTGGAGAGTGTTGCTGGGCAGACATAGATTATGAATGTAATGAATTTCTCGTGCAGTGCTCCAAGTAAGTTACCTTGAAGGGAAAGCACTGAAAAAAAACCCATACTCTAGTGACAAGTATAATTAAAGGCTCTCAAAATTCCTGAGTGAGAATCTGTAAGAAACTGCTGGCAAAATTACAACATATACATCATGAATACTCACTAGGACTCGCTCACTCATGTTCTGTCCAAAAACAAACTTGTTGCTAGATGCATCTGCACTGTTCGTAGAGTTCTCTACACTAAAAAAACCCAAGAAATAAGCCAGGTTTTACAAGACAGAAAATAATACCTCTTATTTTCTACTAATTAAATTCCTCAGAAAGTGACTGTCACTGACATTTAAAAAGAAGGCACTGGTTGACATAAACATAGGTGAAAGTTAATTCAACTTGACATGACAGCATATTCTAGTTTTACAGAAATGAGAAATCTCTCAGAATGACAACAAATTATTTTGTCTCTAAAGATCTTCCCCTTCAGATAACTAATAGCATACAAAGCAATGCTGGATGCTAAATGAGGGCTTATTGCCTAATCATATAACATACTATTTTTTTAAATAGCATTCTACACACTCAGACTTGAACTACTACACATTTTTAGATCAATTCTCTCAGAAAGGGAAAGAACTGCAAGAAAAGCACTTCTTATATCATAACTGAAGCAAAGGTAGCAGAGATAAGAAATGCCTTTTATCAGACTAGCTGCAATACCACAGCCAAGAACAGATAACACAGAAACAAGAAGTTTCACAATCAAATCTCAGCCTTTACTTCTTCCTTACAGAATAAACATCCTACTGCCATCATTATTTTTATTATCAGATTTTAAATCCTATTTAGGAAGAGTTTTATTCTTTTGCAGACTGAAAAGACTTAACAAGTCATTGTTCCTGTCCCATCCCATCACGCATACCTTTCTAAGACACCAGCTTGCTCTCAAAGTGAACATACAAAAGGAAGACCATTCTGAATTGAGCCTACGTGCATTGCACCAAGTTTGGAAAATGGGGACTCACATCTATATTATTCAAGTGAAACCAAACAAACCTTTAAACTGTATATATACGAGCTGCTGCTTCTGATTAAGGAGATTCCTAAAACAAAGGAGATCCTCAGGGGAAGATAGTTTACCTCCTAAAGGAATTAAATACCACAGTTCTGAGCTTCAAATGTTGACAGGAAACTCAATGTGGCATATTAGTACCTGTCACACCACCTAGCACATTTACAGTTTTTAAAGAATTGTCAATTTTACACAAAGGGAAGAGTTTCCTTTTACAAGTTGATTATCATAAGGCTTTGCTATCTCAGCTGAAAACCACAGCAAACTCCCCTTAGAGACACTATTTTTTTTAAGATATGTCCAAAACTAGGTTTTTGGCAACTGACTCACCATGAATAAATCCACCCAAAGCAAAGACTCAAAACACGTGACAGTAAATGTCATATGAGTTGAAAAGTATGAAAAAAATTCCAGCATTTGAAGACCATATAGTAGCAGTTATTGTCTGCCAAGTCTGACTGAACAAGTCTGACCGTGTCTATTAGAAAGACACTGATCAAGAGAGCAAAGGTGTTCTCTACCTCTCCAGTGCAATACCTGAAGAGTTCAGCATCAAAAGTTCACTGACTGCAAAACTGCCTACTGCCTCCTTCATGGTCAACAACAGGATCTTAAAAATGCCAAACACAAGGACAAAGAAAGCATGCACTGGTGCTCTTCCTACAATTATTTAACAGCCTCAATCTGAATTTCAGCTTGCTCCAGTAGCAGAGATGTTGTTCTCCATCACCCTTGGTGGGATATACACTCACATTTTTCCAGTTATAACCTGAATTTACAGCTCTGTATGTTCCATTTTCTCATTCTGCACAGTACTTCACTTCTCTGGCCACTACTAAGCTAGCATTTTCACAGAGCTGTATCACTACCTTTACCTCAAGTTAAAGCTGTCAGAGTTCATCACTGCATAAGACAGGATTAGAAGCTTTCTCTTGGCTATATCACTTTATCTATTCATCACATTTCTTCTGATCTTACTGCCTCACCAGAAGTTCTCTCAAAAACCTCCCACAGTTAGGCTCCTACTTATTCACACAGGCCACTCTGAAAAGTTTATCATGAAAAAATTTAACTATTCTTCCTTTTATTTGTATCATATATCAAACCTACTGAACAACATAAATACAGTGCAGATCTCCACAAGATTCTACTGCTAGCTCAAATTTAGTCCATCAATGTTTCTAATCATTCAAGAGAAGACTTCTTATGTCAAGCTTGTTGGGTTTTCTGAAGAGGCTTTGGTGAGAATGTGGTCAAATAAATGGTATCAAATGCGTCTCCCTTGATGAGACGATTGAGGATTCCCCCAGATCTGAAGACTGACATCTCAGTCTTCAGAAGTCTGGATCCCCACTGATCCAGTCTAAGCCCTGCATCCAATAAAGAGCAGAAACATAGAAACTTTTCAATAAAGAGCAAGGAGAACTGTTCTATTGGTTTCCTTGTAGTCTCACCTGGAACTGATGTACTGTAGAAAATAGTTTGTTGCAGAAGGTATATCTGATGTCAGAAGACCAGCATTCTGCACATCAGCAGTTTCATCACTTTCATCTCCTAGCTAGAAAAGAAACACGTATATATCAATCATTTTAATTACTGACCACAAATTTTTCAACTCATTCTTTCTAGAGACAAAGTTTCATCCACAAATGTTTTCTACAAGATAAGTCTATGTCCTAATATTACACTTTCCTTTATTATGCTAGGAAACCTGAGCAAACCTGTCCTCAAAAGGAGGTACTAACAATCCAACTCAGTTATTCTATGCACAAGTTTGAGCCCAGGCTCAGACTATTTTTCCATCTTTTCTGTGAAGACTTGGTTGCATGGGAGCATCTTAGAACCACATTTCAACTTCATTCTAACCCAAAAGGTAAGAGAAAACACTACATTCTACTGAACTTTAGCCACTACTGATTGCAGTAGATGCATTTATTTTTGAAAAAGCTTCTTACACTAGTTAACCAAATTTATTTATTAAATGTCCAGATGAGTAGCTTTATTAAACAGTCAACTCTGTGTTCATAGCTTTTAATTTTACATATATACATGGAGGTTTTAACCTTTTCATATGGTAGCTTCACAGTACTTCATAAACTCCTAGTCAAGAGAACAAATGTGTGTTTACCTTAACTCTGTCTCTTAAATTTTGCCCAAAAACAAATGCTTGCTGTGCATTTAGTTCAGCCTTTTCACAGCTGTCATCATCTGAAGTATTGTTGGACTCCTTCTGACATTCTGCTGCCTAAAGGAATGGAAAAATGTAGCTTAAGTAGTTGAGTTCTTTATATAAAAGACCTTACGATAAGGTGAGTTACACACTCATTTACAATGACAAGCCAATAACACTTCTAGATCTACAAGGCATGTTTTGCATTTAAATAATGTCTCTCTTGTTAAGTGTTTTTCTTAGCAAATCAGAGAATAGTTCAGTTCAAAGGAATTTCTAACAATCACTTGGTCCAAACAGTGTTCAAAGCAGCATCAGTTTCAAACTTGTATTAGGCTGTCCAAGATCTCACATTCAAGTTTCAAAAAATCCACATCACAGTTTTACATTTTGGTCAGCTGGTTTAATGTTCAACTACACTAAGTATGATAGTTATGCCCTAAACCCCATGTGGAATCCCCTCCACACCACACCTGCAGCTTCTCATCTCTTTGATAGACACTTCCTAATTACAATGTAATCTTGCCACCACCTACCACTTGGGAGCTGAGGGGAACAATCAAATTCCCCTGCCCTAGTCCAAGCAGAACATACTCACCTTTTTCATTCTCCCATCATACATCTTGTACTCCAGTCACTAGTCCCCTTGGTGATTTTTAAGTGTCTTTCATGTACTCTCAAGCCCCAAACTATATATGGTATTCCTGATGCCATCCATGAGAGGCACAAAAAGAAAAAGATCACTTTCCTGAACTTAATTGGTTGCAGTTTTAGTAAAGCAGCCTGTAAGTCCTCTTAACCAATAGAAAGATATACTATTTATTCATGTTCAATCTATTGTTCATCATGGCTGCGCAGCACCTGAAGGCTCCTGACCATTTTGCTCTCCTAAGGACTTTCTATTCTGCACCTCTGCCACCTGCCATCTTAACAAGATTTATTCCACCTTGCCAGGTTGTTTATTGAACAGTCCTAAGGAATGCCTGCAGTGTCTGACATTTGTTAAGACTTCCAACCACTAGCTGCTACCCTCAAAGCTCACTGCTTCAACCAATTTTTCACCCACTTTGAATTCCATTCAACCAGTACATCCCTCTCCATTTTGGCTATGACAATGATACTTCAGACCATACAAAGATCTTGCCTAAAGTCAAAATCAACAAGTATGGTGCTCTCTGCAAAGCAAATAATCTCAGAGGATAAAAATACCATCAGGTTGGTCTCTGGCTACTCCAAATCCGTTTAAGGTGCCTCATATCCTAGTACTCCTTCACCACAAAGGGAGAGGAAGGAGCTGAGCCATTTCTACTTTCCTGGAACCTCTTTCTTGACATTTGAGGAAACATCTGCCATGCTTTCTTCTTCCCCAATAACTAGATGCCCACCATAGTGGGTCACAACTCTCTGAGGCCAGGTAGTGGTCTCACACTAGCACCCCCAGCTCCCTGTCCTGAGTTAATTTTCTTCCCGGTACAACACTGTATTTTGGATCCAGGATGAGAATAATCTTAATCACACACTGGTATTTTGGTTGTGGCTCAGTTGTGCTCACCCCGCATCAAGGACTTTTCAGTGTCTCATGCTCAGCCAGTGAGGAGCTGCACAAGAAGCTGATGGGGTAGCACAGCCAGGACAGCTGACCTGAACTGGCCAGAGGGATATTCCACACCACAGAATGTCCTGCCTAGTGTGTAAACTGGGGAAGCTGCTCATGAAGGACCGATTGTTGCTGGGAGACAGGCTGGGCACAGATCAGTGGGTGCTGTCCAGCTATACTGGGCATCACTTCTTTTCTTTGTGGTTTGTTCATCTGTCTCTCTGCCCTTTTCATTAAATCTATTTCAACACTTAAATAACTGTTCTTATCTCAATCCACTAGCTTTACTTTTTTCCTGATTCTTCTCCACATCCCACCTGAATGGAGTGAACAAGTAGCTCCATGGTACTTAGCTGCCAGCTGGGGTTAAACCATGACTCTCCCTCCACACCCACACATATATCCTGTCTGGTCCCATGGACCTGTGCAGGTCAAACTGTTTAAACAGTCCTTAAGCAAATGTATTGTAATAATTCACTCCCTCAAACTTCC
>VWZN01017932.1:294386-324240 GCA_013396955.1 Regulus satrapa | reverse complement strand
CCCCAGAAGAAACAGAAAAAAGACTGTTCACCAGAGAAATGGGGCTCCTTCTGTAAAGGATTAATACAGATAATAAAGGGAGAATCAAACTAAAGAAAGAACAATCAAAATTATGACTGAACATGACAGCTGCTAACAAGTACCTAACTGCTAATTATCACAAATTAAGTTAAACTTAATTGCTTAATGTTAGTTCCTTGAAATATTAAGCTTTTACTCATGCTTTTATAGTATGAAGATAAAAGAAATTCCTTTGCTCACACTTACTACAATTATGGTTTTTTAATTACATACTGAAACCTCGAAAAAATTATAAATTTACAGCTATTAAAAGTCAAGTTCCTAAGAACTTACAAAGAATAATTATACTTTTACCTTTTAGGGGCTTAATATCTGTACTCAGAATAAGGCAACTCAGCATCTTACAGTCTCACTGTGCTTGGTTATAAGCATACAATACTGATGTGCACTACAGCGATACCATCACAACTGAAGCAGCAATACAGAGACTAACTAAATCAGCAGTTCTGTCAACACAGGGCTCACAGATCATAGCCGAACACAATCATGACCATACCTTATGATGATTTTGCTTTTCAATATAAAACAACAGTTTTCGAAATTAGACAAATGAGAATTTCCCATAGGCTTATTGTGAGGCTAGCAGGAAAGAGTCACACTATAATACTCTACCATCACTCCCAAACATTTAATGATTTTGAGATTTTAATTACCTCCAGCAAGGGTGAAGTTGAACAGCAAAGTGAGTAAGAGCACAGCTCTAAGATCAGAACCATCATTACTTCCATTTTCACACACAGGGTCTTGTGAAGTATCAGAGTACTTTGGAACATGACAAATTAATAGTGGTTCAAGAAAAAAGCAGAAAAATGAGGAAGCTCACCTGGTTCTGAGTCAGAATTGCCTGTAGAGGGTTCACAGAAGCTTGATGGCATAAAGACATTGTTCTTTGTTACTGCAGTCAAGAAAAAAGAAAAAAAAAAGGGGAAGTTGTATATGCTGTTCTTTATTATAAACCGGTTCCCATACTTCAAACTGAAAACTACTTTTCTAGTAATTTGTTTTATTTTGGTTTTATTTCTTCTAAAGTACAGCAGTACTACAGCCGAAGGAGCAAACAGGCCATTGTCCATCAAATCCTATAAGTATATAATCCTCCTGAAACAGAGAAAGAACAAATTTCCTTTTTTTCTGAATCCTATATAAATACCGGATTCCCCATCTGATTTGTATCTGAATTAGAAGTTATGTTAGAATATATCATAGCATAGCAAAATGTATAATTCCATTTCAAAAAGCCCTTGCAGGGAGACCACAAAAAGGTGTGTAATGCCTATTAGAGAGTAGGGGTGAACCTCTGGGCTCAGATGGACTGCACCGTCTGCATCGAGAGGCAGCTTAGGTTTGAACTACCCTGCAAAGACAAAACTTCTACAGAAACAGAGGAGAGCACATCAGAGTACTGTTAGATATCGCCTCAGCAGCAAAATAGTCAACAAAAGGGAAAAAATGTTTGACAAAACAGGCAAAGGACAGTGTTCCTTTTCCACCCTTTGCTGAGATCTGAAGAAGCAAGCAATAGGGAATTAGGTTGATGCCCTGCCCAGCAATTCTAGCACTTTTGTGTTATACAAAAATCACAGTCCAGTTTATGAAACAGCACAATCAGAGGAGACAGATTTCTTCAACAGATGATTCTGTAAGAAGCATAACAGTACTTATTGTCTTTTTTTAGCTTTTATAAGGCTGCAGAAAAAGCTTAAGTATGTCAAAAAGAGAAATTCAGCTGATCTCTGAACACCATTCTAATAAAGATGTGGCATTTGCCTTTTATAATTAAGCCTTAAATATTTTTTCATATTTCCTTTAATTTTATTTTCTCTCTTTATTATTGTCTGTCTTAAGCTTAAATATGACACAATTTTCATATAAATAAAATTTCCCTATTCTTGAGAGAAACATAATCCCACCAAAAAAGTAAGAAGGTGGGAAAGTAAAAGATTTTCTGGAAGCCAAAGCCATTGAATAATGTCAATAGTATTCAAAGAGGTCTTTATGGAAGTTGCAATTCAAATCAAAATTGTCACTCCTTGACAACAACACACATCGGAAGAGAACAAAGGCATTAGGGAATAAATTACCACATCCTCTCAAAATACATTAGCTAAGCAGAGGTTTGAGAAAGGATACTGGACTCCTGGAACATCCAGTATTTAGCCATGAAAGAGTTGAGTAAATTGTCTTTCTCCACTTCTTAACAGATGTTAGCATAGAGATTCTAATCTTATAAGACAAAGACATTGTGGAACAGAAGTGTTAGACATTATGGGGAATCTGGGTATACATAACTGTTATTCTAACAGAAAATCTACAAAACCCTGTGTTCATTGTTTTTGTGCATTCCTTTACTAAGAGTGGTTGGCAAGCAGACCTGCGGAAGCACTGGTCACTCAATTGACAGGATAGCATCTGGACACCTACTGAGCTGCACACCAGAAAACTGGAATCTGAAAGAGAAGGGCTTCCTCCCCGACTGCTGCATGAATACTGGTGCACGAATTTAGAATGCTGTGCCCATGAAGTATCAGCAACTACATTCTGGGTTTCACAGTCATTTATTTCTTTAAAATAAAATCAAAACAACTAGGCTTTCACCTTTTAGTCACATCTGCAGAGTGGCTGCATATGAGCAGAATTTTTTTTTACTGTTCTCTCTTTTAAGTTTTTCATCTCCTTTATTTCAACTTAAGATGAAAGAAATAAAGTACCAGTCTCAAAATCTGCCTCAGACACTGACATATCTTACCTAAAATAACCACTGAATACAGCTAAAACCTTCATATGATCTATGAGGAGAGATGACACAAGTCAAGACTTCCTGTGAGTGAACAAATATCAAACATGACCATTCCTGTGCAAGTGAACTGCATGAATTTACCCATGTGATTTCACTGCCCTGACTGTGCACACAGTGCCTGTGGTCATTCTTTCTTGCGTGTGTCAGGTGTTTAGGATATGCACTAAATCCTCCCCATTTTAAAAGGAATGGGAGAAAAGAAAAGGACTAAAAGACAAGCGGAGGCTTGAAGAATTTCTCTGGCAGCAGAGAAACTGAGAAAAAAGGTAGCACTTATAGAAATTTGGAAAGAAGCAACCTAATCACAACAAATCAGGAAGACTTCTGGTTATTTCTGCAATTTAACAGCACAAAAGTAAAAGCTGAAACTACAAATACACATAAACTTACAGATAGTTTTTAAAAATGTTTTCTATCTATGAAGTCCTTTGGGCTTCAGCAGATTTGCTAACATGAGTATATAGTTGCTGTGGTCTTAACCCAAAGCACAGCAGACAGTAATAAGACTTTTTACATGAGTAAAAAAAGAATGTCTAGGAAGGAAAACCATCTCTCATATATAATATTGTAGCAACATTTACCTGACTGAGAAGGAGGGAACTGAGTCAAAGATGAAGTTCTCTCACGTTTTACAGGTGGACAGTAGCTTCCATCCTCTCGATCAGATTCTGTACAAAAAAAAAAAAAAAGATATTGGAGAAAATGCAAACTATCCCAGCAAGACATACACTCACGGCTTTTAATTTTGCAATAAAATCTCTTACCATCTCCATCTTCTGGACTTGATCCATCTGCAGATCTCTGAAATCAGATTACACTGATCAAAAAAAGATCATATACTGAACCTTTCAGTCTCTTCAATTTGATCCAAATGTTTTAAGCATCAGTTAGGAGATTTTTTTCTTTACTGTCAGTGATACACACTCAATGAAATAATCTTCTGTTATTTACATATGGGCAAAGAGTTTCACACAGATACTATCCAATACAATTAATTCAAAATATTTCATTTACAAGTAAGATCCCCGAAAATTCATAGCAGTAATGTCTTTAGGGGACTGTATAACAATTACTACAGTTATATTTTCTATATACTGAAAGTTTGAAAATTACAGTTCTCAAAATTGGTTTCATTTTTAAAATATAAAATTTCAAGCTCAACATAAACATATCCATTATTTGGGAGTTCATTCCAAAGCACTTTACCTAATTACTCTAAGTGACGTTTGCTCCTTCAACAAAATTGGAGGAACAAAAAAGGAAACACCACAGACTAACAACTATTATAGCTATGCAAAGGGTTTATGTATTTTCTGAGGATTTCTATGGCTCTTTCCTCCTATTTTTCTGACAGTTCCTCAACTGATATAATCTCCCTTGCTCCTCCAAAAAATAACCCCATGACAGATTCCTTTCACTATGGAAGGTGATCAGGGCTGCACCAACAGCTTCATCTCATTACAAAACATCTTAGAATCATCTAATTGCTTAGATTAGCAATTAAAGTACCTTTAAGATCACCAAGTCTAAGAGAACTCAGAGCTGCCATGCCCAGTACTAAAACATGCCCACAAATGCCACATCCACATGTCTTACAAATTCCTGCAGGGATGATGACTGCCATGGGCAGGCCCATTCCAGGGCTGCAAAAACCTTTTGTGGAACATGCTTTTCCTAACATCCAATCTAAATGTTCAACTTGAGGTGCAACTTGAGGCAATTTCTTTTCTGTACCTTGTCACCTGGAAGAACAGACCATCCCCCACCCCGGCTACCCCATCCTTTCTGATAGCTCTGACATACTGGACCATCTACATAATCCAACACTGCCCTTTTGTCCAACTCCTGCCCCAGGACATGAAGATGGACACCTCCTTTCCACCCAGTCTTACACAAAGATTGGCTGATAAATGAAGGAATGGCAGCTCATAGGCAAAGCCCACCGACCCCCCCAAAATTCCTTCCCCACCATGATTTGGCCCACTTGGGCACTGAGAGCAGGCAGACACACAGAACTCACACAAGTCTGTACAGGGCTGACATCTGAAGCATACCTTGGGTGTAAGAATACCAGAAAGTAGAAAACTTTCTATTTAGCACTGCATACATTTAGAACCCAGATAATACTGTACTATCAGTACTCCACTAAACGCTAAAATAAACCATTTACACTGCAATTTGCTTATTTAATTGCCTTAAGGAACTTTTCTGTTTTGCTTAACATTCATAGAAAAGTATACCTACCTCACTAGCACCCTAGTGGAATACTTTTGAAACCTTTAGGTTAGGATTGGTGATAAGAAGCTACTGACAGTTCTGGAACACAACTCCCCGCATCCATACATACCTACCAGCCCAGCCATGTTAATGCCACATTTGATGATCTATGGCTCTTCCCACATAATCAGTCAAGTAGTCCATGGTACTACCTGAAAGTGGTTTTATTAGTCACTGCTCTTGCCAACAGGACAACATCCTGCCATCCCCAGGATGAAAAATCATATCATCATGTATTTCAGCAACCAGCATCTGAACTCAGGAAATATTCTATTTTACACACAAAGTGTTATCACATACACAAGCAATTTGTTTCCACTTTTACAAAAAAATCCTGAAAGCAAAAAGAAAACACTTCATAAAAAATTAGCATGAGTGGAACTGCAGATCTCTATATGCAAAAATCCTTAAAAATAAACAAGTGATTTTCACCTGAATGTCAAAAACTAATGTTACTAACATTCTCAGTGCTCAAGTAACACATACAAAAAAGTTAAACTTATTAGCACAAGCTTCAAATCACCTTATCATGGTAATTTCATAACTGACAACTAATGTACCATCCCCATGTTTAGTGGGCAATAGGCATCAATGTCCAAAACGAACTCTGGACCCTACTGAAGGCAAAGCAGAACAGACAATCTGCTCCAAATTATTTCCACGCTTCCTAACCCAAGAGTTTTGACAGATTAAAGCCTTTGGACAAATAGATGCCAGGTAGATTCCATAGGGTGGGGGTACACAGATCTACTGAATTAGCATAAGCTTCCCTTTTCCATGAAGCCACAGATAAAGTAAATCACCAGGGCAGTCAGAATTGCATACCAGTGCTGCTTCAGAGGAAACTGGGTAGACTAGAAAAAAGCAGGGATATAGATGCATGACAAGCATGACAGACTGGAAAAACAACAAATTTCACTTAGTGATAATGAACCACAGTTCAGCCTCTCCATCTTAGGTTTCTCTTCTCAACCTACTCAGTCTATACTTTACAGCAACACCTGCTTTGCACAAGTACCCCACACAATGGAAAGAAAAGGCAGGACCATTTCATCCTGTAAGAATCCACCAAGATGATTAAATTTATCTCCACTCAGTTCTTTGGACTTAGATGCTGATGAGATACAAACTGGTAACAGCAAAACCCAACCCAGATTTTTTTCATTTAAGAGCAGAAGCCACTTTTCACTTATTCCATCTGCCCCTGGCTTCCAGAAATCCAGCTAGAGAAAAGTTACATTTATGCATAAAGAGGCTCCTACAATTATGACACATTTATAGTTAAAGAAATTAGCTTTATAAAAGCTACCAACTGCTTCTTAAAAGCCTAATTAATGAGGTTAATTAACCAAATAAACAGTAATTAACTAAATAAAAACACTTATTCCTTACACAATTTTTACATCTAGCTAAGAGAGCAACTTCAAAATTTAACAAATTTGTCAGTTTTTGCTTCTTCACACTAGAAAGCAGAAACAGGAAAAGGAAGGAAGAATTTGGGTAAAGCAGAAAAGGTTAATGTAATTTAGGGAAAGCTCTCAGAGTACACTTGTGTTTATCTTTGAAAATGCATTTTAAGATGCAAAAAGTCATGTATAAAGGACTTCAGAGCACAGTAATGCAAGTAGTCAGTGAGACACTCTGCACATACACAGGCATTATTAACTGCCATGATTTGCTTAAAAGCTGTTCCAAAACCTTGTAAACAGCAGTCTTGCTGGGAAAGCCACAAGCTGGGGGAGGCTATAGCAAAGAGTTAGTATATAACCATCAGCTCTGCAAGGGACCCTACCTAGGGCCACACTAAATTCATGTAGTATGAAAAATATCTGCGAGTATGTGCGCAAACAACAAGAAATATGCATTGTCTCTTCTTCTGTCTTAACTAATCCATCTTCCCTGGCCTGGGGAAGACTCCATGAAAACTGCCGCTCCAACAAACCAGTACAAGTACTCATAAGATGCATCAACCTTCTCTAGATTTCAAGGTAAGGAACAGTTTCACTGTAAGACACTGAGATAATTTGAAGAGTACTTGCCAGAGCATGCCCATACTGAGCACCATACAGTTCAGTACATTTAATGGAATGAAGAAGAATGCTGAAACAGCTGTTCTGTACAGCCATTAATTTCTGCATATGATCCCCAACAGTATTTGTGGGTTTTACATTTCTTTCAGAACTGGGTTAACTGGGGTAAGATTTTCTGCTTTCTAAGAACAAGACAAAGATAACCACTTGCTGCTGTATTCCTAAAAGTAAGTTTGGTTAACACCATTCTCTTGTGCAGTTCTAGTAACACTGCAATTTCAAATGATAGAAAACTTAGATAAAAGTCTGTGATTATGTTTGATAGGAAAGATGTGTCATAAGGACTATATAAACAATTCCGTGGGTGAGGGTATGGGTATTAACGTCTTTGAAAGGGGTCTTAATGTCGCCACTAACTTCATGCAGCAGGTTTGTTACAGAGCCCAGACAGCCTGACTCCTGAAACAGACAAGTTGGTGACTCCACATAAGCCTGAACTTTGGAGTAAAATTCAGAATTCAGGAAGGCTGTACCTTCCTAGTACCTCCACCACTGGGGAAAGAAAGAGGGCAACACGCACCTGGGTATTCAGAATAAAAGGAGGCTGCACCCGAGGGAGAGAGAGAGGGAGAGAAAATGGACATTGGCTTTTCAGAGCATGATTTCCCACACATTTATGAGCTATATTTTAAAATATTAACCCTTGAAAATTGTAACCCTCAGTTTCTTTTAGGTGCTTAACCTACAGCTATTAGCATCTTGTCACGACAATCCATTCAGTTGTGGCATTGAAATGGCCGATTCCTGGACAAAAAAAACCCAAACCAATCAGTGCAAGAAAAGGGTGCAGGTATTGGGTGAAGCAGTCTTAACAAAGATCTAGCAAAGAGCACACGCCTAGGGTATGATGCCAGAAAGAAGAGTGACACTCACTTGAACCAAGAAAACCTGGTCCACCAACCAGAAAGATTAGGAACACCTAAAGTTGCTCTGAAAGACTGTACAGTAGCAGTCACTTAGTCATCCAATCTTTCAGAAAATATTTTGCTACATCACCAGTAGAAAAATCAAATTATGAGCACTGACAGCTTTTCCACAAGATAGCAACTTCCTCCCCACTCCAAACACCTGAATTTGAAACCCTATGATGTTTGGTGCTTTTAATCTGTCTTAAACCTTATGGGTTGGCATGACATATCCAATGGAAACAGTATTAGCTACTCACTTTGTCAAGCTGCAGCATTATAGCCCATAGAGGGAACCAAGAGTTCTCCTTTAACTGTTTGAAGCAAATCCCTCAAATTCAGACCTACTTTCTCACTTATTTAGAAGTGCTCTTACTCTTAGCAAACAGGCCTTACACCTTACATTTTAAAATACTTGAGGTGTCTTCTACAGTTACACTACTAGGGAGACTCAAATTTCATTTATTCTAGTTGAAATTAGTGCTTTATAGAGGACTAACACTTGAGATCAAAGAACCAGATAGACTGAACTGCGCTACCTACAGTGAAAGTAATGGATTCCACCTAGTGGAAGGGACCTTTTCCTCTAATCCCCTCAGCAGCAGAAGTACTTGGTAGGTTGACACTTACCCCTGCCAGTTCTTGTTGAATAGGAGCAAGCTGGGCTTCAGAAGCAGGACTCAGAGTAGCACTGACTGAGGCCACAGCAGGAGCAGGGTGCTCAGTGTCGCACTCACCAGCTGGTTCTGTGTGACCCAGACCATGGCAGGGGGGCTCAACCTCTCCCTGGGGGTCCTCGCCTGAATCCGACAAAGCATTTTGCTCTGCAGGGGACTGTGAGCAGAAAAGACAACGTCCCTTCAATGCAAGGCTGCAACATGAGAGATCGGTCGTCCTAGTGAGAGGATCCATTTTTAAATTTCACTGTTTTCACAGTATGGCAGAAGGAGCAGCTTGCTGCTGAGACATCAATTAAAATATATAGAAACTTTGTAACAGAACCTGGTGACAGAATTAGTTTCCCTCCCTTCGAAAAGCCTCAGCAGGAGCAAGTGCAAGCTTTTCAAAGTTACCAAAATCATCTCTGTCCCCACCAAAGAGGATTTTGCCAACTACAGGCTCATTGGGGTTTAACCCCTCCTCCTCTCTAAAGGACTAAAGGGCAGCTGACAGCTATTACCTGCAGATTCAGATATAAAAATTAGACAATTTCTCTGAATAAGTGTTCTTCACTGCCTCTTCAACCCACTTTTGAGGGACCTAAGGTCGATTATAAAATTCGCACAGAAATTAATTATTTTAACATTCATACAAGACTCAGGATCCTTTCATATTCACATGACAGTGAAAAGCCATACCAATGCTTTTTTTCATAAATCAGCAGGTTTCAGCCTATTTCAAGGAGGGAGGTGACAGGATAACTAGTGCACCATAATGGGATTGGGTAGTTGCTGAACTTCTGCCACAGACTTTTCCTTCATTCACATCATTTAATGCTGCCCATCCCTGCTTGTACAACAAAAGTTAGCACTATCATATTCTGTACACATCTGAAGAATGAAAAAGTCAAAAAGGCTCTGAGCACAAACAAATGTATTATGATTAAGGAGTAACTTATAGTCCATGGAGTAACTTGGCCATGGATAACATGCAGGCCAAGGATGTCCCACTTGCAGTCTGTGGGCTGAGCTTCCCCACATCTTATAGTGAAGTATCTGAAGAATTAGGCAGTAAGGAAAAGATGGCACTCAAAAGCACACAACCTTGGCTTGCTCCCAGAAAACACTTGGTATAGCAAAGAGAGACTAAAAATGCTCATCAGGACCCTGCAAGAAAGTAAGCAAAAGCCTCAAAAATAAACATCTTAAGAGCAAAGTTCTTCAAGTAACACTTGTCCTGTTGTGGTAATAAAAGCCAGCAATAAATGAAATTTTATCATGCAAGAAATTACTAAAGGCTCAAAATAGTCAAAATATATTTGGAGGGGATAATACTATGGATGTTAGGTAAAAGTTCAGGATGCTGGGTTTTTGTACTGTCAAAGTTATCTAACATTTTAATATGTAGTTGTTAATAACAGATCCAAACAGTAACTTAAAACCCCACAGAATAAGAATATTTAAATAAACATTTTTTACCAAACATTTAACAAAATCTAGCAGTCTAGCAACCTATCCTTACCTTTTCATCTGGGGAGAACAGCAGGAAAAGGCTATCTGGAACTGGCCATAGTACTTACAATATATTTTACAAAAACCAAACCAAAACAAAAAACCTTACCAGAAATTTACACTGACTTCTAGGTACAGCTCAGAAAATTACTAATAATGAAGAGGAGGCAAGAACATTCAATACACACTTGTACTAAGCGGTTAAAACTGGAAATGACAAAATATTTTGCAAGGAATTCATATCGACACAGCTCAGAATATCCTAAAGTAGGTTAAGTAAACATCCAATAGATTTTAGCAACTCTTTTAATACTTGATATACTTGGGGTCAAGCATTTCAAAAAGTGGAAATAAGCATAAATCTGATTTCTATCCTAAGCAAGACTGGAATATCCGCTTCAAGACCCACAAAAGAAACAAACAAAACCAATTACTGCAAATCACCAATTCTATGAAGAAAAATCTGAATCCAAGATAAGAAATTCATGGCCAATATATAAATGCATAAAAATATATAAAATTATATTAGAAAAACATATATTAATCAAAACCTACTGTAAGATTCAGAAGTTAGTGACCAATATATGTAGTTTAAGTCATGGAAGACAAGACCAACAAAGGACTCAAGGATTTATCAAACAAGAATTGCTCTGGGAAGAAGTCTGCACAGCTGTTCTCAAAAAAGCATATCCCCACAAAAGGAAACTGTGAACTCCTAAAATTAATTTTTATCCTTCATCATGTATATTCAGAAAGTGTTTCTGAGTCTTAGCTGCAGAAATTCTTATCTAAGCTCTTTCTGGAAGTTCTTTGGAGCTGGTGAACAGTTCACGCTCTTCCTTTTTGCTGGAGTATTTTGTCTGAGAAATGTGTCCCTCCTCGAGCCTCCTATTCTCTACAGAAAACATTTCTTATAAAATACCATTCTAGGGAGAATTTGACAGAAACCTGTTCCTGTTTCTTAAACACTAGAGCAAAGATCAAGGGAGAGATGATTAATATTAGGAAGCCACCTACACAAATTCACCTTGCTAAGCCAGATCAAACAACTTATATTTTATTAAAACTAAGAATAACACACCCAGACTAAATACATCTAAGTCTATTTGGGGATTTGGCTTCTTCTGCATTGCAGATAATACAGAGAAACATGAAGAAATACTTAAAAGCTAAGACTCACATGATACTACAGTCAGCAAATATAGGCAAGGAAATAATAAACTTTTTCAATAAAGACTGGCACAAGCATTCTTGAACCAGCTTTTCCTCCCAATTCTAAGCTGAGCTATTTTCAACTCCCTTCCTCATTTTCCTCCCTCTAGCACCTCTATCCAATGGCCTAAAAAGACTACTCTCAGTATATCTCTTCACATTTTTTATCTGTTTAGAGACAAGGACAACTCTTGCCTATACGCCTAACAGCCTTTGATTTTATCAGCAACTCTGTGTTCCCCCAAGCTTTTTCTTGCACAGCTGTCTCTACAAATACCTTCATGATGGTTCTTTTAAGTACCACAGTGTATTTACAATTATGAACTCTAAAGCATAAATTTTAACTCCTTAAATATACTATGGACTTAAAATACAGTTCCACTGGGTAGCCTAACAAAGCCTCTTGGCAGCCATGCTAACAATGGGAAAGGGAATGCTTTGCCTCTCCATTTACAAATTACTTCGTTCACAGTTCTCTCCCTGCTACTATACTAAACCTATAAATCATGGCCACCACCAAAACCCAAGCATTTCTAAATAATACTGCATCAAAGCAGGAGTTCAATTAGCTCCTACTTTACGTATCTGAAAAAAAAAAACCCAAACAAACAAACAAAAAACACCCCCCCCAAAAAAACCAAACAAACAAACAAAAAAAAAACAAAAAAAAAAAAAAAAAAACAAACCAAAAAACAACTCAAGACTGCTCTCTGGGCTACCTGAGAATGCCATCTTCTAATCCCCTACAGCACTTTTTAAACTCCATAGTTAAGACCATGATGAGAGCTAGAAAAATTTAACAAACTAACCCCCTATTCACTCTAGGACCTTTGCATTTAGAACCCAGTAACCCATTAAACTCTTTGTACCACTTCAGTATGGAACATGACCCAAGTATCACATAACTCACTTTCTGAGTAAATCTTAAAAAACCACCACTATCAATTTACATATGGAAATCAGTACACTGATCAAAACTAGTTATACAACAAACTAGAAATAAAGTGCTCTTTTCTGTATTCTACCAATACCCCAACGCAGGCTGGTGGAGGGAAGAGGACAAGGCGCAAGCTACTTCATAAAGAATGGTGTTTTCAAGTACAAAAATGTTTTAAATCCAGGTGGGGAACCTACCTTTTCTTATACTTGTGACTAGGGAGACCATAATGATCCTATATGATGACAATCAGTAATGACTAGATTACCAAAGTTCACACTTGCAGAACAAATGACACTACTTTAAAAATATTTCTGGACAAAGTATTTCTTTACACTACTACTAATTAAACTTGTTTGACCTAATATACTTGCTTAAAAATGTGTAAATCCAAAAACAACAGAATATCCTCACCTCAGAAATGCATGTTAGAAGCTAACTTCAGAAAATTACTTAATCTATGGCCAGAAATGTGTCATGAAATGGTTGTATGGCAGAAGCCAAAAATCGGTTTCAGAGGAAACAAAGTATTGTCTAATATTACGCACAGATACAAGTTGTATCGATTAATTTAAATATTTAATTCAGAAAGTGCTATGAAAAGCATAGGTTAGTTCATAAATAAGTTATTTGGCTAGATAATGGAGTAACAGATATACTCTGTGCCTAAATATGAGGTTCAGACTTCGTATTGCTTTCAAATCACAACTGATACAAGCTGATGCTATTTTCCCATTGATGTCAGCACTAGAAACTCTGCTTGTAAGAAACACAAATAGCAGTGCTACCATTCAGATAGTTGCAAGATTATATTTCACACATTATAAAAATAGTTCTCAAATAGTTAAGGAGACACAAAAATCATGAAAATGCAGACTCACTCTTATTTAGTAACTACCAGCTTGACATCCACCATTAACTGACATCTAAATTGAAAACCAGGACAGACTAATCCTGTCTTTAACTGCAAGAAAAACCTCAAACCTCCTTATGAAAAGTAAAATTAAGGGGTAGCATCATGAACACCATGCACTCTCTGTTCTCTCTTAAAAAAAAGTCAAATTACAAATTTTGACATTTTATTCAAGTGTATACATCCTCAGTTGGAAGATACAGTTAAAATATTAGTTTCCAGAATGATGTAATGAACTTCATCCTAGAACATGCTGAGTATTTTCCAATTTCTAGTGGAGAAAAAGTTCACAAAATCATAGAACTGTTCAGGTTGGAAAACTCCAAGATCAGAGTCCAGCCATTCCCTCAGCACTACGAAGTTCTCTTTTGAAAACGACAGGGGAAAGTCTCACTCACGAATCAATATGATTTAATGCAAGCTTCCAACTTTATTCAGAAGGCGCAGTTCTTTTATAGTTTTTTTCCGACACTTAGACATATGTGATACATTAAGATTGTTTGGTAGCAGAAAGCTATATTAATACAGTGGAGGATTACAATAGTATCCCTTGTCCATTTTGCAGTCTGAGAACCAAACTCCCTTTTTGTTCTTATCTTCTTACTGAACTGACTTGTACCTATATTAAGAAAATTTCAGGACTTTCCACATCTTGTTATCATGCAGCTGCAGCTTGGTGGCCTTGACAATCCTCTCTGTCAGCAGGACTTACAAACAGCTTGACACAGGAGGCTGTGAGGCCTGCTCATGCTAAGTGATTATGGCGCAGGGCTTTCTTATGCTAAGTTACAGATTCTAATTCTGTTTATACAAGGACAGTTACACACTTCTTTTCCCACAGTCTCGGGCCCTGTCAGAGACCTTAAACCACCTCAGAGTTGTGCAGAGCTAAAAATCTCCAACAGTTCACCACTAACCTATGTACCCAAATGCCACAAAGCTTTAAAATCCCTGTAGGGATGGGGACTCCACCACTGTCCTGGGCAGCTGTGGCAGGGCTGAACAGCCCTTTCAGTGAAGAAGTTCCCTTTATCCAACCTAAACCACCCCAGCTCAACTTACAGTGATTCCCTCTCATCCTGTTCCCTGCTAGCAGAGCCCAACCCCAACCTGGCTCTACCCTCCTGTCAGAGAGTTGAAGGGAATAAGGAGGTCTTTCCTGAGCCTCCTTTTCTCCAAGCTGAGCCCTCCTCAACTCCCTCTAATCAGCCTTGTGCTCCAGACCCTCCCCCAGCTCTGTTTCCTTCTCTGGACATGCTTCAGCCCTTCAATGACTTTCTTGTCATGAGGGGCCTAAAACTGAACCCAGGATTTGAAATGCCTCATTAGTGCCCAGCAGAGGGGACAGTCACTGCCCTGGTCCTGCTGGCCACGCTGTGGCTGGTACAGGCCAGGTGCCATTGGCCTGCTTGGCCACCTGGGCACACCTGGGTTCATGTTCAGCTGCTGTTGACCTGATCCACCAGGTCCTTCTCCACCAGGCAGCTTCCCAGCCACTCTGCTCCAAACCTCAAGTGTTTCATGGTGTTGGTATGACCCAAATGTCAGACATCTTCCAAGAACAAACTTAAGTCAATATTTGTAGAAAAAGAACATTGTTTAACTTAATAGTAGACACTACTGTTAGTTCCAGAAAAGTTCGTAAGACCACTGCATTATATCAACCCAGCTGTAATACTCAGAGGATCTGTAGACGCTGCAATGAAATAATTCTGCTCCAGGAAAATCACTAAGCAAACATAAGCAATCATCAGTTAACTGAATATACAATGCAATGCTTTTTCTCCCTTTCAGCTTATTGTCCAACTGCTGTGTGAGCAACAAATAGCATCCACTAACACTTTTGCTTACAAAAAAAGTGACTTGACTAGACAACATTTTGCTAAATTAAAATTATAATTTACATTGAGAAATTACATATTCAAGTAGTGTGTTGTTTGACTACTATTTTGGAGTTACTTTTGCATTTTCTTCAAAACGTTGCTCTAGGAAAAACTCCTCTGTTTACAGGATTTCCCTGTTAACTTTAACAAGGATAGCCTTTTGTGGTAGGAAATGCACTTAACCAAGCACCTTTTACAGAAACAGTTACGAAGTTTACCCCTCTTGGGAACACCCAGATATTAAAGTCTTTCTGAAAATACAGTGAAATATCTCAACCAGTACGTATCCTGAGGCACTTTTCCATAATTAAGTTGATTAAAGATGGGTTGAATCCTAGGTTCTAATATATACAGCATAGATTAAGTGGCTGTTACTTTGGGCTCACAGCATCATGTTCTGACCATACTACTATTGTATCTATATTACAAAAAAACAACTACTGGCACAAGCAACAAGCCCTTAATTTAATCAAATTGCAAGAAGCACAGCACTGATGCTTCTACAAGTCCTTCCCTGCAGTGTCAAATACACCACAATAAAACCCACTAAAATTATTAATTACTCACCCTTCCCCTTTAAAAAAATCCTACATCTCCACGCAATACATAGTTTAGCACAAGCATTTATCTATTACTACTAATAGTAGTAATTGGCAACTAACTGACAGACGGTACTACTAGACTCTCTGATCGGTTTCGAAGAACAGCCCCTATTCTCCACCTAAGCCAGACCTACTCCATGCCCAAAGCAACAGTGGCCAGCCCCCAAGACAGCACCACTATCACTTGGCATCTAGGTCAATTTGTAACTTATTTCTAACTCCTGTGACTTCAAGATGCTCAGGAACCCACAAGCCCTCCAGTCAACAAAGCCAGCCTTCCTGTCTGGGCCAAGACAGAGGTGGTCCTGAATAGCGCTACCTGCTCAGCACACCTCAGCATCCTCAGAGACAGTTGGGCAGATTAAATCACAGATCTCCCTCCCTAGATCATCTCTGCCAGCCCCAAAATTATGCCTTAAATTAATATATTGCTACAAATATTTTGTTGAGACATATCAGAGTGCAACAGATCTGTCTCACAGCCTGCAAGAGCTTGCACAGCTTAATGCTGAAGGCATGCAGCGTGCAAGCTGCTGGAAGGGTGCAGAAGCAAAGGTACAACACGAAGGAACTTGAGAGTACAAGAACTGCTATATTGGCATGTAAGGACCAGGCCAGCAAAAAAGAACTCAAGACCATGCCACTCTGCCTGGATTGCACATTGCTATGATCACCACCAGGGAAAAAGACAGCTGCAGAGAACACTCACCATGATGCAACTCAGAAGGGACTTCAGAACAGTCTAAGCAACAGTGGGTAACTGGGAGCTGTTTCCTAAAAGGAAACATGATCAAAATTGGTAGTGCAAACACTACCACTCCCTTCATTCCAAGGTCTACATAAACAGTCACTGAAAAAAATGCAATTAAAATA
Source organism: Regulus satrapa (assembly GCA_013396955.1). Taxonomy (NCBI): domain Eukaryota; kingdom Metazoa; phylum Chordata; class Aves; order Passeriformes; family Regulidae; genus Regulus; species Regulus satrapa. Next base: position 307,499 of record VWZN01017932.1, on the reverse strand, counting down.
ATGTCTTGAAAATACTTACTCTCTGGCAGATTTAATTTTATTAGCTAATATGGTGAGGACAGCAGACTTAAATCCTTTCCAAGCTGAGAAATTATTTCAAGCTCCTGCAGAGAAATATACCTACTGAACATGTGAGAAAGCTTGAGTCTGTACTTGTTCCAAACCAAAGAAAAGCTATCAACTGAAAAGTGGTTCAGTCAGACAACAAAATAATTCAGTAATCCTACAAAAAGTGTATCATACACTTCTCTTGGTTTCCCCCATCTCCAACAGAAACAAGAATAACCTTGATTTTTTTTCTCCCATAAATCTTAAAAGCCTTTACTATTAACCAGACAGAATGAAATACCATATTTAATGGTAATGGGAGCTGGGAATTGTAATTTAATGGTAATAAGAGAACAAAATTACCATTTCCCAAGGTAACTAGACACTTGACAGAATACTAATGAAATATATGAGAGACATTTAAATATACCGAGGTGAAAAAATAATCTAGACCAGTTTTCTTTGCTTTATCTTAGCCCTATTATCAGAAAAACAAATTTTGTAGTTTTGTCATACAGCTCAAGTGTCAGCACTCCTCTGCCACATGCTCAAAATACACCTTCACCATCCTTTTTCTTCCACATGGATCCATCTTCTTTCTCAAGAGCTACCTGTATTGGGAAACCACCATATATATTCTCACTTTTAGCCTGTCAGTACCTGCTTACCCTATGCCCATTAATGATGTTAATGCTCTATTAGCCATCTTCAGCTTCACAACAATATAGACAAAGGGCTGATCACCATGGAAGGAAGGAGTTAGGGCGAAGAACAAAACAAAAAAGTATCAGTATCGCCTTACCTTCTGTGTTTTATCCTTCTGAAATACAAAGACAGGTGGAGCAATGGCAGGTTTTTCTGTAAAAAGAGAAATCATTGGGATTTTTCCAACGACATTGATACTGACTATTATAAAAAATATGTTCAGTTACACTTTTACCAAGACTTAATCCCTTAAACCATTTAAATCTCAGGTACACATATTGTTTCTACCAGTTCCTGGTAACAGATGTTCATAAGGACTTGATCTTCAAAAGTAAGAAGGAATGTTTCAACACAAACAACACTACTAATATCTGTTTATATTTCCCCTCCAGATCGCTTTCAAGCTAGTACTCGATGCCATACTTTGCTACATCAGAAGGAAAAGACCCTTTGCTGCAGCAGTTCACTAGCTGAACAGATACTTTTCCTTCCCCACTGTGATTATGTGAATGCATTAATGAAAAAGGAGTTTGTTGTACACCCCTACACAGCCTTTTCTTAAAGGTCACCTAACACTGATATTTGATTACCCTTGTATTTCATTAACATTGAAAACTTTACAAAGGCCCTAAATCATTATTTGCAGGTCTGAAATTTAAACTGGACGTATTACATATTAAAGAGGAACCAGTCTTTTCTGCATAATTTTAGAGCACATGTGCTTTCATCTTAAAGCTCTGAACCTAATCTTAGCAGGATGCACATCATCTAAATAAGCATGTCAGCATCTAGTCTACAAGAGTAGAATGAGTGTAGATTTCCATTGTCCTTCGAGATTCCACAACTACCTCAGTGTCCTGAAAAACAAAATATACATACACAGGGGAAGTGTGTGTGATAAAGCAGAGGTGAGAATTCCTGAGAGTTCAACAAACTCATGCACCTTGTGTGTGAGTTAGATTTGAAGAGAAGCTGCACACATACTATGCAGTCAGCAGCCCTCCTGTATGTTTGCAGGGCTAAAGATGAGTATAATATTTCAGTCTGTCTTTCAGCCTGGAAAATGGGATTTAGAGAAAGTTAGATTTGCAAAGAAATTAGTCAAAGAGTTCCACCTTTGCAATTATTCAGTCTTATAAACAAGTCTACACATGTAATAAAAATCACAAAATCTTCCATAAATCTGTTGCATCATCAGTAGAGTACTTGGATCACCATATGAGGAAAAAGGCATGGAACTGTCCATTTGGGAACTGCTAGTGTTAGATCAGTTTGGCCGAAAAAGTGAAACTTTAGTGGACGTACACAAAGTTATGAAAATTATTAGCAGAACTGTGCATGAAATTGTGAGGGTAGAACAGTATCTTTCTACCTTTCTATGGATCTAACTCAAAGGATAACCAAGCAAAACCAAAAAACACTGCAAGACCAATCTTGCAAGACTGGCATAACTTGTTCTACAAAAGGTAAAAACAATCAAGAAATTAAGCTCTTTACTACATCATTTTGCCTGCACTTTTTTCCCTTCTATTGTTTAAGTTCATCTATCTATCAAATACTGCTGAATCTTAAAAATGCTTATTAATAAGAGCAATGTAGACAATCCATTTCAGAAGTGAAAACAACACGGACCTTTAAATGTAATACCTGTCCCAAAAACCTGAGTGTGTGAAACAAGACAAGGATCTGTTTTCATTTCCTTGGCCTCAGTATAACCTGCCTGTGGGAGGCTTCACTGAGGCAAATGGCCAAGCTTTTAACCCTCGACTTCAAAGTGACAGCTATTCCTTAACCATGTGGCACACTCTAGTGCTACTGCTAGAGCAGCATGCCCTCTGCCAAACCAAGAAGGAGATCTACAGAATGTGGGACTTTATCATGCATATCTTACAAGAGACTACTGCATCAAATTCCACAAATCCCAAGGGGAACTTAACTACTTGTCTGTCTATAATAAAACACTGAAGTACTGAGAGAGAAGAAAGCCAAGAAAACCAGATCCAACAATGCAGAGTGCATAGAAAAGCATGGGACAGCCAGTGAAAGATGGAATGGGTAGTCAGAGAAACAGATGCAAAGTAACACAACAAAATAGGAGATGGNGGGGGAAGGGGGGGTAGTCATGAACAGCAGAAAGCTCCCAGGAAAAAAAGAAATAGATGAAAAGACAAAGTAAAAAAGAGAGTGAAAAAATTCCAACTATTTGAGACTGTGTCCAGCTATGACAAATGAGAATGGCAAAAGAACCTAATAAAGCAAACTATGGCCAGGCCTGTTAGTCAGCCTGAAAAAGGGAACACCGCTGCAACATCTGATAGTCTTTGTCCACTGAAGGAACACAGTCATCCAGTATTCAAGGCCCAAGAACCTCACTACTGCTCTTGCTGACTGTGAGACCAACTGACAGGGTCAGGAATGATAATGAAACAACAGGCAGAGCTAACAACTGTACCAGTGCTTACTCGGGAACAGCCACAGGGAGCACTTGTTCATTGTGTACTTTCTGGTGTCTGCAACAAGACCACAGTGCTAGAAATATCTCCCTAATTCTAGCCCAAGGCAAGAAGGGATCACTAGACTGCCTAAACTGACCACCTTCATTAAATACTACATATTTTTCAAGGCCTTATTTAAATTTTGGGTAAACATTTTCATTGAAGGCATCAAAAGCAAAGTATCATTGCCCTTAATCATCCATTTCTGCACTTGTAAAAAATTACAGTGTCAAATTTCCCATTCAAACATCCAGCTCCAGCATTTGGTTCCTATTTCTAGTTATGTTTTTAAATGCATTTATGTGGAGCTCTCTAGAATTTAATGTCTTTCACACAAAAGCACTTACACATAGCATGTTTGCATCAAATTATGAACCCCCATACCAGGTTTTATTTTTGCAGATCAAAAATGCAGCCATTAGGTAGTTCTTAGTTTTTTCCAGTCAAGTGCCGGTCAAGAATTCCACTGTTATTTGTACTAGCCAACCTCTGGGCCAGATGGTCATGTTCTCAAGCATACTTTTGTTACACCAGGGTGTCTGAAGGATGATCTATGGTAAAATGGATCTACCAGGTCCACTAAACTGTCAACAACTTAAAATAAAGAACAATATATTAAGGAAAACCCCTCAACCGTGAAACTTCAGGTAGAGTGCACATAAGAGAACATGAGATCTCCTTCACCAAGAAATGAGCAGTCAGAGCACATAATTCTTAAAAACTGAGGATTAGACACTTTTTTTTCTTCAGAGAAGCAAACAAACACGGCAAAACAAAGATCTGGGAAAATGTCAATTTTTTTAACCAAGTCAGTCTTGATAACGATTTTTAGACCAAGTCCAAGCATGTAAGAAGGAAAGAAAAATTTCAATAATTACCATCAGAGACAGTACCTCTCCAATCTCAAGAACTGGAATCATACAAACCTGAATGGTTTTAGGCTGTCAAATCAAATTGAATCCACAAGTGCAAAACCAACTGAATCTACAGCACTCCTTCCTGCAGTTTATTCACTTTGCAGATATTTCAACCTGCATGAATAACTATAAAAACCTCAAGAACTGTATTTCACAGACTAAATTTCTTTAACATATTTTACCATCAAGTCATTAACTATCGATGAATGCCCTATGTGCTGTCAGAAAAACATGTACTATTAAATCTGCCGAGCTTCCTTCACAAGCTGTGGAAATCAGAATGCAAAAACTGAAAATACTACCTCCATAGCTCATGAAAAATACCATCTTCAAGTCATAGATACTATTTACTATAAGATTTTTAATCTAGATGCATAACCACTAGTAGCTGTAGCAAATTCTCCCATGTCAACCACATTTCCCACAGCTAGACAAAACATCCACTCACACAAATGCAACGATGGCAGCTGGTGCACCTCTACAAGCCACAAGGTGTCAGACCTTTATTGCAGCATGAAATGACTCGTTGAAAAGACGTCAAGGGCAACAAGAAAAGCTTCTGTACATACATAGGTGATAAGAGAAAGGCTAGGGAAAACATGGGCCCTCTCCAGCAGGAAACAGACCTGGTTTCCATGCACATGGAGAGCTGAGGTACTCAATGACATTTTTGACTCCATCTTCACCAAGAAGTGCTCCAAACACTCCACCCAAGTTATAAAAAGGGAAAGCAGCAGGGACTGGCAGAATGAAGGACCACCTGCTATAGGAAAACAGGCTTGAGACCATCTAATGAAGTTGAAGGTGCACAAGTCCATGGGAACTGATGAAATGCATCCATGAGTCCTAAGGGAACTGTCAGAGGAAGTGGCTAAGCCCATCTCCTCCATTCATTGAGAAGTTGTGGCCATCTAAGTTCCCTGTGACTGGAAAAGGGGAAACATAACCCCCATTTACAAAAAAGCAGAAAAGGCAGACTTAGGGCACTACAGGCTGGCCAGCCTCACATCTGCATCTGGCAAAATCATGGAGCAGACCCTCCCGGATACTGTGCTCAGGCACATGGAAAACATGGCCGTGATTAGTGAGAGCCAACATGGCTTTACTAAGAACAAACCACACCTAACAAATTTAGTTCTATAATTGTGTTGGTGGACAAGGGAAGAGCAACAATCTACCTAAACTTGTGCAAAACATTTGACAAGGAGATTCCTGTCTCCAAATTGGACAGATGGATCACTCCCTGAATAAGGAATCTGCTGGCAGCTGCACTCAAGAGTTGCAGACAATAGCTCAATGTCCAAGTGGAGACCAAGCTTAGGACCAGCACTGCTTAGTATCTCTGTTGGTAACATGAATAGTGGGATTGACGGTGCCCACAGGAAGCCTGCCAATGACACCAAGCTCTGTGGTGTAGCTAATATGCCGAAGGGACATCCACACCATCTGGATAGGCTGCAGAGGTAGGACTGTGCAAACCTTACAAAATTCTACAATGCCAAGTGCAACTCCTGCATGTGTGTCAGGGCAAACCCAAGCACAAACACAGGCTGAGGGGAGAATGGATTGAGAAAAGGCCTGGGGAAGAAGGACTTGAGGGTGCAGGTGGATAAGAAGCTCAACATGCCCCTGCCACAGGCACTGACACACAGAAACCTCCCTATGCTGGGCTGAGCCCCCAGTGCCTAAAGGGGCTTCACAGGGGAGGGACTTTGAACAAGGAGGTACAGCTTCAAACTGACAGAGGGTAAATTTAGATGAGACATGAGGAAGAAATTCTTCCCTCCAAGGGTGACGAGTCCCTGGAACAGGTTGTGGGTGCTTCATGTACCTGTGGGTGGCATCCCTGACAACATTCAAGGTCAAGTTGGATGGGGCTTGGAGCAACCTGGTCTAGTGGAAGGTGTCCCTGAACACAGTGGCAGCAGGGAGGGGAGGAGAGTTGTCTTTATAGGTCCCTTCCAACCCACACAATGGGTTCTTATGAGAATAAAAAAGAAACAGTTGCAGGAGTGTCTATACCTGTAGAGTTCTCAGGCTCACAGTGTATATCTCGTGGTACCAGACAGCAGTAACCAGGGCCAAAAATGCAGTCACCTTCTTCACTTCTAAGGCCACTGCTGTGCCTCTACCATAAGGATACAGCATAAATCAGGTTGGAGGTCTCTAGTCCAATCTCCTGCTTCAAGTAAGGTCAGTTATGTTAGACCAGGTTAATCAGGTTATCCAGCCTGTTCTTAACATCCAAGGATGGAAGCTGAGCAACCTTCCAGGGTAATCTCTTCTCTACTGTCCTTATGGTGAAAGAATCCCACCACCACCACAAAAACCCAACCTTTCCCTTATTTCCAGTCTGAACATCTAATTCCACCTCTCACGTTTTGTCTTGGTCCTTTCAACATACAATGCTCTGATAGGCTTGGGTCTGTCTCTAATAATCTCCTCACAGACCCTGATAAGCGCTAGATGTGTCTCTCTGAAGCTCTTTCCTCTAGGCTGAACACACCCAGTCTCCTCACAGGACATGCAACCCAGATCACAAAATATCTTGGCAATTCATGCCAATCTTTATATTTTAGAAGGAACCATGTCATGAAAACATCTTTCAAGACCTCAACAGATCTGCTGGCGCCAGGTTTTTAAGTTGAGAATTTATTTTTAAAGCTAAGACCTACAATGTTTCAAACTCTTTCTTTTAAAATTTACTCTGAGTTACATTTAGAAATTGAGCAGTGCCTGATTACATGGAAAACTACATGATGCAGGAAAAAAAACAAAAAAAAACCTACACTGCAACTCCTTGGCAAGCAGGTCCTTGCTTAGATTTCAAGAAGCACTCTTCCACAACAGAAGCATATAAGTTGGGAATAACTACTCCAACTGTAACTCTTTGTAATATATCACCTGAGAGAAAAAGTGAACAATGTATGAGTGCTAAAAAGAGCAATTAGGCTGTTAACTGACTGAAAATAGAGTGGTAGCTTACCATTTGTGAAACATTTATCTAAGAGTCAAAAAAATAAAAGTCCAAAGTTAGATTTAATTATGCTTACCAGACCATTGCAGCCCACAAAAAAATGTTCTTGGGGATTTTTTCACAATTTACATTACAAAGAGCAGAAGAATCATGCTAAATCTAACATATGAAGAGATACAAACAATTTGTGGCACTGTAAAATTCAAAAGGTGTTCATAACAACACAAGATTCTCTTCAATAGCTAACAATAGACTCAAAGCAAAGAGTAAGCTGCCACTAAGAGCTTATCTGCAGAAAGACCTCCACAAGCAAAATCCAGCCATGGATTCTTTCACATCAAAAAGAATGAGAAACACAACTGGATAATTTATGGCCAATCTTCACAAGTGATGTCATGATGACTAGAACTGACATGGGGAAACGAAATACTTCTGCAAATGTTACAAGTCAGAGAAGAAAAAAGTAGCTTATTTTCACATGAGAGGAAAAAGCCATGAGTCAGGCCAACGTCTTTGTAATGTAGATAAAGTATATATAAAAAAATCCAAAAAGTATTAGCAAGAAGTATTAAAGCATTTATATAGCTCTGCCTCATCAATTAAATAGATCTTTTATGGTGTGAATTACTAGGACATATCACTCAGCCTAACTTTGCACCCATTAATGCATCTGAAGTCATCATGGGGGAAAAAAATAATTTTGTTTCTAGAGTCTGAAGAGAGTCAGTGCTGAATGCCACATTTTCCTCAAAGTAACACCAGATCTTCCTCTGTCCAAAAGCTAAAATGAGACAGGCAGAATGAACAATCAGGCCAACCCCCAACCCCTCACGCCACCACTGAAACAGCACAGAAGCAGTGTCAGAATCCTACAAGTCTAGTAAAAAAAAACAAAAAAAGATACTGATTAGTGTGAAAGGAACTACTTCAGTTTGCTCACCTTGGGAGCATTCTGGTAAAGATGCTGAGTTGGAAGGAACTTATTATTATTATACACACACAAACACACATATACACACACTTTTTAATATATTATATATATTATTATACTTATTATTTTGTCACATGGCTATCTATTATATATATACTATTAGATATTTATCTGATATTATTTTTTTTATATGTTTGTAATTGTTAAATGTTTACTGTTGTTAGGTACTTTTTGTTGGATACTGTCTGTTTACTGTTGTTTAGATACATTTAGAATAGAGGCTCAACAAGGCTTTTACCTTGTTGAGCCTCTAAAGGGGGGAAATGATGCCTTACATTTTAGATTCTATATTTTTCAGACTTAGTGTTATTTAGTGTAGTTCTGGGTTTCATAGTGGGGGGTGGTAAGCTCTCTTCACAGAGTGGGCAGACAAAACAATTCCTTCCCTCTCCTGGGACCAAGGATGACCAATGCAGATTTCAGGCCAAAAGTATAAACAATGGTGAGGTGAAGAGAAAAACAAGGAGGATGGAGGTTATGAAGCTTCAATTGGACAATTAGCTCCAATATGCTAATAGACCAAAACTTATAAAAATGTGAGACCTCGTGACCGGTCATCCATTTTTGGGACCATTTTGGGTGCATCTGGGGTTTGGCTCTGCCTGGGCTCTTGCACTGCCTAAGGTATATCCACTGAGGCCTTCTAATAAACACCTATTTTATCCTTTTACTCTGTCTAGTCTCTGTTCCAGGTCAGCCTTCCAAGGCAAAACCATTAGGAACACTGAGACCAACTCCTGGCCCTGCACACCAAAAAAGGCCACCACGTGACAGAGCATTGTCCAAACACTTCTTGAACTCAGGCTTGGTGCTGTGACCACTGCCCTAAGAAGCCTTATGTGCAAAACCTACCTCAGGGTGGAAAATTTTCACCCTCTCTTTGTATCCAACCTAAACCCCCCTCTGACCCAGCTTCATGCTGTTTCCTCAAGCTCTGTCATTGGTCACAAGAGTCTAGAGACTGGTACCTGCCCCTCATGAGGAGGTTNCATTTTTGGGACCATTTTGGGTGCATCTGGGGTTTGGCTCTGCCTGGGCTCTTGCACTGCCTAAGGTATATCCACTGAGGCCTTCTAATAAACACCTATTTTATCCTTTTACTCTGTCTAGTCTCTGTTCCAGGTCAGCCTTCCAAGGCAAAACCATTAGGAACACTGAGACCAACTCCTGGCCCTGCACACCAAAAAAGGCCACCACGTGACAGAGCATTGTCCAAACACTTCTTGAACTCAGGCTTGGTGCTGTGACCACTGCCCTAAGAAGCCTTATGTGCAAAACCTACCTCAGGGTGGAAAATTTTCACCCTCTCTTTGTATCCAACCTAAACCCCCCTCTGACCCAGCTTCATGCTGTTTCCTCAAGCTCTGTCATTGGTCACAAGAGTCTAGAGACTGGTACCTGCCCCTCATGAGGAGGTTGAAGACTGCATTGAGGTCTCCCCTCCTCCAGGCTGAACAAACCAAGTGCCCTTAGCAGCTCCTCATATAGCTTCCCCTCTATCCTTCCCCATCCTTGTGGCCCTTCTTTGGACACTCTCTATTAGCTGAATGTCTTTTTTAAACTGTGGTACCCAAAACCACCCCCAGAACTCAAGGTGGGGCTGCTCCAGTGCAGAGCAGAGAGACACAATCTCCTCCCTTGCCCAGTTGGCCTGATGCCCCCCAGGACATGGCTTGCCCTCCTGAGCACCAATGACTCAGGTCCAACTTGCCATCAACCAGAACCCTCAGGTCCCTTCCTGTACCACTGCTCTCTAGCCTCTAATTAACTTCAGGCTGCTACATACAGTAAATCTGTTATGATTGTGAACTGCATGTTCAGCAATTCCATAAAGCCAACGAAGTTGCAGACATCTCCTGAAAGAGAAATGTGAACACATCCATCAAATTATAGCCCTGAGAAAAATTTTTAACACCTTTCAGCTTTTGAAAAGACAAAGTAATTCATTCCCCACACAAGATGATCTTGTTTTCTTAAGAGTACAGCTTCAGCAGTAAGTTATAGACAAATTACTAGTTGTGTATTAGCTGCAAGTTAATGAGAAAAGCATTCAGGATCCCATAAATATACAGGACTGACAGGAAGGTGCCAGCTCTCTTTGGTATTCTAGCTCAATTGTCTTAAAACTGACACTTCACACATGTGGCAGTGAAGTACCAAAGACTTCAAAGAAAGTTTAAGAACATTCAGTAACTACTTTATACATTAGTATCAATAATAATTGTGCTTACCAGTCTAAAATCCTGGTTTTCAATAATCACCCTCATAACAGTCCCCAAAACCTTTATCATAATCTCACTAAATTTTTGTAGCAAAGTCAATCAAATTTCACACAGCTAGGGATAAGTTACTCTCCCCTCCTCTTCATTAGCTCCACACCACAACAGGCAACACCAAGATCAGGATCTGTTCCTAGGAAACTTCACAATACAAACTTCTTTGGATAGTGGCACTAGGACTACCTCATCTTTCAGCCCCCTTCTATGCAGTAGAGGGCCCCTTAAGCCAACAATCTTCTTCTGTCAAGATACAGTCAGTCATCACTCCAATATTAAAAGGCAGGAAGCAGTTTCACCTACTCACTAGAAACAAAGGAAAGACAAGTGGATGAAAAAGATTTGAGGGACAGTAAGAATGAAAAAAATGAAGTAATTATTAGAGGAAATGCTTGTAGCTTTGGAGAAATGCAACACAGAAAGACCATCCATTAAAATAGTTTGAAACTGCAAAGGACATTTGTAGAATGGTTACTTGGAGGCAGTACTGAGAGCTCAGCAGTGATTTAAGACATTTAATAGTCTAAGAGAGACATCAGAACCTAGAAGGCAAAGATAACTAATTATACTGTTGGAAACAGAAACACTAATCAATTAATTGAAAGACAGGTGTCATGGTAAAAGTTACAGGTTAAAAGAGCTTTATATTAGCAAGATGAGAGGCAGGCACAGCTCTCATAAGGCATCCCAGAGGAATCATGAAGGCAGCACGAAACTCAGCACTTTTCAAGGCCAGGAAAAGGTTTGTTGCACTAATCAAATAAGTAAAAATCTTGAGTTTCACCTACATGAACGGACAATAAAAGCTACTGCTTAAACATGCCAAACAAAAACAGTCTGAAACAATGACTAAAACTTCATTCAAGGTACTTGTGTCAACTATGTGTCAAAAAATAATCAGCTTCACATCTCACAATGAAGTATGATGAAGACAGCACTGCTGTACAGTTCAGTCAAGATTGAGGAACTTTAAGAACTTTGGTGTGATCACGCTTTTTTGTGAACATGAATATTGAGCTATCAAATACTATAAACAATAGAAGACCAATATGAAGCACAAGGTCAAAGAATTATCATTACCCAAATAGTTATTTCACATATTTAGATGAAAACACCTGGGCACAAGGAAGTAAAGCATTCACCTAAACAACGGAAAATAAAACTAAATAAAAATATTTAAGATGAGTGTTGAAGAATGAAAAGAAAACAGTCACCTGAGAAGCTCCTTGCCATGACAGAGACTGTAAATAAGCCAAGCAGAAAGACTACTGAATTCTCCAAGTTTCAGCAGAAAGATGTGAATTCCAGCAAGTGCATGGTTTTCCACTGTTATGCAAAGAACATAAACCTCAAAAATGAAACTGAAGGGAACAAAACTAGCTACAATCAACGATATTAGAAAGAGGAGACAACAGCTCCAAAGCAAACGGATCTTGCTTAAGTTGAGGAAAGATTGTATCACATTCTTATTGCAAATAGAAACAAAATAGCAACAGATGAAGGTGGCAACCCTAGAAATACAGGCAAATATAAACTAAAGAGGTTTACAGGTGAGGTAACTCTCTGGAGGCAGGAAAGGATTTTAAGGATGGGATCACACTCCCCCTTGCCATTCCAGACAGTCTATAAGATCCTGCAGAAAAACAGAAGTAGAGATAGAAATACACAACACATCATCATGAAAAGATATAAGAAATATTAATAAACTGTTGAGTTTAATGTTCCCCAGCAGAAAGGGGAGGTAAAGTGAGGGGTTTGCATGACTTAAGATAGCTATTGCCAAGTTTCTGGTTCTAAGAGAACAAAATAACCCATTAAAATGTATTATAAGGTCATTATAATGGCAGTATATAAATTAAATACTGCCATTAAATTTCTCACAAATAGTCATTACAAATTTGGCTACTACTATTCTTGAGATCACTTATGCCTCCTCGAGCACTGACAACTCATCTCGAGTCTGGAAGCCAACAGCCCAAGACATGCCACATCACAGAATTTGTTAACTTAAGTGTTATAGTTGTTAGATGCTTGCAGGCTTTATCTTCAAAGGTTGCTTCCTGTTGCTTAACACTAATATCAGAACAGTAATTGCCACTGACACAGAGATCAAAAGTAAGAAACAGTCCTGGAAGAAGGGGCCTTACACGTGCTTTCATTCATCTCCCTCTGGGCAGTTCTTTCCCAGTTCTTTCCCATTAGCTGAAAGAAATGATGAGAAAGAGACAGCAAAGCAAACTGGCTTTTGCCAAAATACTGAAACACATTTATCATTCCCAAAGGCAAAATACAGATACGCACTGCCACTTAAAACACCATTGAACACACCTCGGAGCAGGAAACCCAAATACTGCAGTATTGCAGCCCAGGTTCTCCTAAAGCTCTTCAGAAAACAAACCGAAGCCACATTACTAGCGGACCTCTAATGTTTTCAGCTCAAAAATACACAAGGCATCTATTATGATATCCCGCTTTGCTTTACACAGTCCTTCTATTTAACCCTTCAACTAAAGAAAAAAAAGAATTAATATGAGTGTAAGCAAACAAAAGATTCACAGCGGTGCTAAAGTTGTAGACAATAATTTCAAAAAGCAACCGGACAAAGCGGAACACAAAGCGGCTCACAGCCGGGGCCGAGACGCAGCGCTCGCTGCCGCGCTGCAGGGCCCGTGCCCAGCGCCGAGCCCGCCGTCCGCGTCCAGGG
>VWZN01017932.1:236618-285539 GCA_013396955.1 Regulus satrapa | reverse complement strand
AAAAAGACTCGGCCGGGCCGGGCCAGGCTCAGCCCCCCCGGCCATGCGACGGGGGCTGGCCCGGCCCGGGTGCGGAGGAGCTGTATTACCTCGGTCTTCGCCGGAAGGAAAGAGAGCTTTTTTTCTGGGTTCTCAATTTTTAAAATGTGTATGCACAGAGGCGTAAACTTTTCTGATTGGTCAATTACTTCTGTGGGCTAGGTTCTAACTGAGACCAGCACACCTACCTATACCTTTCTATGATTTTGTGATATATTTGATTTCTTCCACTCTTAAAAGATTCTCTGAAATGAGCTGTGCAGGTAGAAGGGAAAGACGACATAGGTAAAACTGCAACTATGTGTCCATCTAAATAGGATCAATGTGTAAAAACATGTAAGTCCACATTTGTGGTGTTTAATCTTAATGCATGCACATAGCCCCAGCCTCCGAAGACTAGTGCCTTATATTTATTGAAACATTCTTCCTTCTGAATATAACCACTAGATGGGGAAGTATGTATTTAATTTTTCACAATTTCTTACTGAAAAATTGTATTTCCATGGTTTTTAGTTATGCTTATAAAATTCACTGTGTCCTCACGTTACTGCTTAGCATCTCTGAATGGGTACCTGCTTTAGTACCTTGTGTTGTAGCACCCAACCGCAGGATTTCAGCCTATCAGCGTTGAAAGAAGGCTCTGCACAAGAGCACAAAAGAAAGACCCTAAATCTGGAGGTGTATAGTCATAGAATCACAGACAGGATTGAGTTAGTAGGGACCTTGAAGCCCATTTCATTCCATCCCATCCCATGCCCAGGCAGAGAGAGTTTCCATTAGATCAGGTTGCTCCAAGCCCTATCCCACCTGGACTTGAACAATTCCAGATATGGGGCAGCCACAGATTCTCTGGGCAACCTCTGCCAGAGCCTCATCACTCTCACATTATTTCCTCCTAATTTCCTCCTAATGACTCAGCATTATCTAAATCTCTCCTCTTTTAGTTTAAAACCATTCCCCCTTGTCCTATCATTATCTACCTGTGTAAAAAGTTGCTCTGCCTGTTCTTATAAACTCCATTTAAGCACTGAAAGACTGCGGTTGAGGTCACCCCAGAGGCTTCTTTTCTGAGAAGGTTATGAGGCAGCCAGTTTATTTCAGCTTGGGCTAGTGCCTCCAAAGAGGGACCCTCAACAGCACAGCCCCTGGGCCTTTATCTGCTCACAGTCTGTGCTCCTGACTGATCTTCACGTGCTCTTCACACACTCTGTACCTGCCTCTTGGGTCAATGGCAAGTTTTGATCTGGGGTCTTCTAACACTTCACACCTTTCCCCATGTCCACATGGGCAGACCATTAAGTGCTTTTCTCTTCCAGCTTGGGGTAACCATGGGGTCCTCCAGGGTCTCAGCTCTTATCTGAAGATCTCCAGATCTCTGTCTCCTCCCCTGCTCACCTGTTCATGTTCATGGAGTTCATTTACAGCTCACCTCAAAGCCAAGCTTTGAGCAGGGCCCACTCATGCTAAACTGTAAGCAAGTTAAAACTAAACTTCAACCTAGCCAATTAATTTCTAATATTTTATAAGTAAACTTACTGTAATTCTCAACTGACCACATACTGTGGCTGTGGACTCCGGTCAATTTCTTGGCCACCTATCCTGGTTTCAGACAGCACAGGATTAATTTTTTTCGGTAGCCAAGAGGGGGCGTGCTAAAGTCCAGATGTTATTTGACACAAAAGGGACACTCTCTGCCTTGTCCAAGGAGGATGGATTCCTTCCAGCTGAGAAAACATGGTGGACAGAATGGTCTGATATTGGTTTTTGGGGAGATTTTCATGTAATAATTTATTTTTGTTGTACCTTTTGTTATTAATATTATTGCTGTTAATGCTAGTTTTCTTATCTCATTGCTGTTTCCAGTAAATTGTTCTTATGTCAACCCGTGATCTTTGCTTTTTGAGCCTCCAGTTGGAGAGGGGTGGAGGAGAAGCAGCACATGGTGTTAGAGGGAGTGTCAAACTGGAGAATGTCATTCTTAAAACACAGCACCACCAAACAGTCCACTCTTCAAATCCATATCTCCCCAGTTTGGAGATAATGATGCCACATGGGACCGTGTCACAGGCTCTACAGAAGGCTACGTAGATAAAATTGGTGATCTTCCCTTGTCAATTGTTGCAGCAATTCCATCCTAAAAGGCCATCAAAGCTGTCAGGCACGACTTGCCCTTGGTGAAGCTGTGCTGGCTGTCTCGGGTCAACTCCTTGTCTGGCATGTGCCTTGATATTCCTTCCGTGAAGACCTGCTCCAGTCCCTTCTTTGTCAGGAACCAAAGACATGTCTAAGATCTGCCATATTTGGTCCACTGTTGTGTACATTGACAAGATAAAGTAGAAGAAGACCTTATTGTTAGTTGGTAAGAATTTGACCTTCAGAAATGAAACTATGTATCGGTCACCTGGCAGGGGATTCAACCTGTGAAAGAGGAAAAATAAAGCCATTGCTGGCATGGAGGTGTTATCATGGGCTGTTTTGACCTCATCTCACACACTGGCCCTGTGTGAGATGATGTTGATACTGGCCACTCCTGAGGAAGAGATATAAGGTGTGATCCTGGGGTGGAGGGGAGAGGAAGACAAGATGCACACTGTTTTTATGCAGTGGATGCCCTGAAGGTGCACTGCTCTCCTGCCCTTCCCACTCAGGAGCCATGCTCCATCTTCTTCTCCTGTTTGGTGACTTCTCTAGAATACAAGGGCCAGTATGTATTAATTGCTAGTACAACCAATAAAATTAATATGCTTTGCAATTCTGAGTGCATCTTGAATTTTTTGTGCACGGGCACCCTCCGGAATTTGTAACACCTTCCCAGGCCCAGAGGTGATGGTCACTGCTACATAGTTCCATGGGCCAGGACAGAGTTAATGTTCTTGCAGTAGCCATGAGGGGGCAGAGCCTGGAGCTGGGTGGGCATGCCCAGGTTGTTATTCTGTACCATCCACATAACATCAGGCACAGTGGAAGTGAGGGATTCTCATTTCTGAGAAGGAAGGGGGAAAATTTTCTTCATTGTCTCAGTACTATGCAGCACCTGCTAGGTTGGTTGATTGGTCAGTGAGCACTTTTTCGAATGTAAATCATCCTCTTTTTGTATACTTTTGTTATTAAAATTGTTGCTGGTACTGTTCATTTTCTTATCACATTATGTTTCCAATAAGTTGCTCTTGTCTGACTTTCTCTTATGTTTCTCTCTTATGGGAGGGGGTGAAAACTTGGTGTAAGGCTGTGTAAGGCTGAATTTTCAGCTGGGCTTAAAAGCATAACACTTTTTTAAAAATAGGGTTGATGTTTTCCCTTTTCCAGTCACTGGGACTTTGCCTGACTACCATTTTCAAATAGGATGGAGACTGGCTTGGCAACTACATCAACCCTTAGGACCTTGGGATGCATCTAATCAGGCTCCATAGATTTGTGCCTATTCAGTTCCATCAGGTGGCCTCAGACATGCTCTTTGCTGATGGTGGGAGGGATGTTGTCCCCCAGCCTTCACCTGGAGGTTCAGCAAGTTAGGAGAGGCCGGAAGTCCACTGGCCAGTGGAGTCTGAGGAAAGGTTGTCCATAGGTTCAGATCTGTGCAGGTTGTGCAGCAAGAGAATGACTTACAGGGAAATGATTAAACAGACAGGTTTGCTGATACACCTGCAAACAATCAATACCTTGGGTCTCTGAAATCTTTACCTTCATTATGTTTTTAAATATTCTTCAGCAGCCTGGAACATAACAAAAGTGGTTGAGGCCTGTCTTAGCTTCAATCTAGTACTTGAAAAATACCATCAACAACAATTTGGAAAATTGGAATTACAGACTGTCGACATTTAAAACTGTGGTGCATATTAAGGAAGATAAAACTTCTGGGGTTTGGTTCTCATAACCAGTGCCTCATAACCAGTGTCTGTCCCAAAGGCTGTTGCTAGTTGGGGTTATCCAGTGTGACTTTTGCCACAATAGGTTTGTTAGGCTTGTTTTAGGCAGTTTGAATATCTTCTTGAGAAATCACTGGCTGTTGAATTCCATATTTTATTCTAAGTGTCACCTTCCTAGACTTGAGATGTCAGAGAAACATCTGAAGCAAGCAGAGCATGAGGCACACAGATTAAGACATCTGGCTAAGAACGGGGATCTGCATATTCAGCTATGGCTCCATCTCAGGAATGGTGTTTGGTCCTCTGGCCATGCTGAGCACAGTACTACAACCTTTGTCAACAAGGGCACTAGACCTACGTTAGCCATGAACTAGAGCAACCCTGATCTCTCTCAGGACCCTCCATGAGCAGCTGCGATTCGGCACAGGCTCCCCACGTGTTTCTACTCTGCCAGTATGAATTCAAAGACATTCTTTCCTGGTTAACACCATGGTGGACTTAGCCTCTGGGGGCATTAAGCATGGACACAGCAACTTTTTGCTCAGCCAAAGTGAACAGGCTACACACATGCTCTCACACCAGGGAGCATGAAATGTCAGGGTGCTGGCAGTGCTGAAGTCAGGGTGCGAGGGAAGATCCCAAGGTACCAGGATGGCAGCATGCCCACTCTAATTTCTCAAAACAATGTTCTTTATGGCCACTGGAGAAGGCAAGTGCAGAGAGCCTAGATAACTTTTCAGAAGTCTACCTTGACATTGCTCCTGCCACCACTTACACCAGCACATCTTACCTTCAGGAAAATTATACGAAGCACTGTCCAAGAGATGTCATGCTGGAGATGTAATGGGGGGATATCAGCATGTCAGAGCTATACAGGAAAGGAAAGGTCAATAATGAAAATCCTGCCATGACACAGACAAGCACTGCCAGCCTCACTGAAAAGTTGGGACCAGCTCCAGCTTCCTGCCCCTAAAACTTTCCTCCAGGGCCAAGCAGAGGCATAGCAGCAACAAACCACCTGGAATAAGGCAGGCACCTTGCACCACTCAGGGTAGATGGCACCAAATATTCCTGTTCCATTTATACCCTGTGCTCCTGTACTGGAAACTTAAGAAAGCAGTCACACTGCATTTGCTACCTTTGCCAGAAAACAGCACATTACAGGGAGCTGAACTGGACAATCCTCTGCAACTTGCCCTTGAAGAGGGGTCTGCCACTGTAAGCAGAATGGTCATTGCAGAGAATACCCTCGTCACCAAAGAGCCCCTTAGCTCCACTGAAGCTTCCAAAAGGCTCTAAAAGATGGAATATGCTTCCCTAGGGGAGGACCTGCTGGGTTAGACAACACAGCTTTTTCCATTCCTATCTGGGACAAAGAGTGTGTGGGGGGGGGAGGGGGGGATGGAACGGGACGACTGTAACCATAAAAACTGATTCTCCAACAAAAGTACCTTGATCTCTGCAGTTCAGTAAATATCACAGGTATCTCTATTGTTGCATGTTTTGCATATCATTGCCCTTAGCAGCAGCACTCCTTGCTCCCATTGCCACACATGGACAGGGGTGTCACTTCCCATGCTGGACATGAACAATTGCCTGTTTGCTTCTGCATCATGTTTGCTGGGTGACATCTCAGATTAAACAAAGATGAGTTACCCTTATTTCAAGCTAAATGCTTGTGTGCAAACTAGAAATGAGGAAGTGCTAGGGTGGACAACAGAAGTTTTCAGATGTGAGATTTATGCAGAGGGGGCAACTGTCTCTGTATAACAAAAAGTTTCCCAAAATATGAAAACATGAATTTTGATGTAAACAAAACCCAAAGGGAACACATTTTGCTACTCCTTTTTAATAAAAAAAACAATAAAAAAAAGCTTTCAAGAGTTTTAAAGTTTGATGTAAATATACTCAAAATGTACTATCAGTCTCCTTCCTCAGATTTGCCAAACAACCTTACAAAGACTTTCACAGCACTCTGTACAAATCCAGTACCAGTCTCCAATAGTCAAACTTTTTGTGTTTCAAAGCAGAGTAAGTGAGCATCTTCTACAAAGATTATTCTGATTCTTGTTGTCATTTTGTTGATGAGGTCCATCAGGTTCCAAGCAGATCAGAACCACAAGTGTGTTTATCACAGCTGGTCCATATTACTGATATTGTTTATCTCTCAAGCCAGAAAGGAAATGTTTCAAGTGGAAAATTAGGCATGTAAGATGCAAGGCAGTGGTGGACCTTCCTCAATTACTGTTCTTCTCTGCAAAGCAGCATTACTGACTGCCTTATACCTCGCTGGCTTAAAATAATTAGAAATACAAAACTGCTGAATGATTGAGCCTTTCGTTCCTTGCTAATAGCATCATCCTGATGGAGGTAGGAAGGCTGCAAACGATATGACTAATAGTGAAGGCAGGCTATGAAAGTGCAAAGTAACGTGGCAGATTGCATCATTGCCTTTCATCCACAATCAGGTCGGTGGAAACTGTTTCCTCCAAATTGGCAGAGAAGCATTGTGTGTAAAATCTATCTATGAGAAGCCAGTGTCCACAAAGGAGACAAAGGAGTCCTGCAACTTTATTCAAATTTTTAAAAATAAAAAAAAAAAAAGAGAGAGTCACTGGGGCATATCCCCATAGGATCTCTCTTGAGGTTTTTGGAGGGTGCAGTTTCCTTTTATCCTGAACTCCCAGCTGCATATTGCCCTCTTTCTTTCCCCACTGGCTGAGGTACTAGGAAGGTATCGACTTCCCGAACTGCCTACCACACATCCTCCCTTGAAGCTATCATTTTACCCCAAAGTTTTAAAAATTCAGGCTGGTGCAGAATCTCCCACTTGTCAGGAGTCGGGCTGTCTGGGCTCTGTAACAAATCTACTGCTTGAAGTTAGTGGCGACATCAAGACCCGTTTCAAAAACGTCAACACAATTGTTTGTAAAGACGTTAGCACACATATTCCCTACCAAGACCTCTTGATTCTTCTTTGTGTTCTGCAGCCCTGCAGAAGGCCAGACGCCACTGCCCGGCATTCCCTGAGCCCTACCAGCGCCTGCTCCAGCCGTGCCGCTCTTCACCGAGCGCCGGGGACAGCGCGGCCTGCCCTGAGCCCGCCCGGCCCTGAGCCCGCCCGGCCCTGGCAGCGGCCTCCGGCTGGAGGGGGAACGGAGCCTCTCTCGCTGGGGCCAGCGGAAGGCACAGGCACAAAGAAGGAATAAGAAACGAGCTGTGGATGTGATGCTTGTGGCTAACCCCTCCTCTCCAAAGGCTTTCTTTCCATCTTCAAAAGCTCAGTGCCTAGCGTTACTGTGCAGTTGGAAGTGGGCAGAGTCTGTCATTCGACCTGAGCAGGCAGAGCTTGGTTCCGGAGACAGTCTGAGCTCCCCCCACCCCCTGAGCCCTCCAGAAGCTTTGCTCCAGGTCTACAATTTGAAGGTATGGTGAGCACCCTGTAAAGGTAATACTCTGCTCAGTTTTGCATGAAGACTTTGTTAAGCATACAGGAGATCCCAAATGTGGGCAGAATTCCAGATCCAGGGAAGCATTAATGATGTTAAGGGACTTTAAAGGATCAGAAATACTCTTTCTTATTTCTAGTTTTCAGAGATTTAGTGCATTTCCCACCATCACAGGAAGAGGGAATGAGGTATGAGAGGAATGACAGATGTGTCTTTACATATAAACTGTAAGTCTGCTGATCAATAAAACTAGCACTGATATAAAAGAAACAATGGGAAGTATTCCACCGATTGATGAATGGATAAAGATATTTGCTTTTACAAACAAACTGTAGGTGTGCTGATAAATGAAATTGGATATCGAAAGAGGAAAGAAACAATGGGGAAGAAAACACAAAGAGAATTCCTAACTCCATAAGAGTTAAGAAATAAAAGGGAGGGTTATACATTTAGATGGGAATCTTAGGTATCAGGTGTTCTGGGAAGTCTATACCTCTCAAGTACCTCAGTCAGTGGGGGAAGAGAGAGGGAAATGTGGCTGGGAAATTAAGATAAAAAGGAGGCTGTGTCCTCCAAAAATTTGAGAGACTCCAGGGGGAATGCCTCATGGCCTCTCCCTTTATTTGAATAAAGTAAAGGGACTCCTCTGTCTTCTTTTTAAACATAAACCTCTAGTATCTGTAGTTTAATTTTCCTGACTGGTATCACTAATATAATTTGTCCTTACAGATTTTATGTGAATCCAGGTTTTGTGAACAGATGTTCATACGCTTCTGATCTTCAAGAAACAGCTTTGTTCTTGGGCTGTAAAGGAACTGAACTGCCTAAGGCAGTATCTCGTGTGTGTCAGTGTTTTCTATCCATCTTTTTCACATGTTCTCTGGCAGCTATGCAAAATATGTATTTTAACCAGAACTCAGTATGTATTTTTTTTTTGTTGCACTAGATGCCTGGTTGGCTAGACTAAACAAGCACCACTTCTTTAAATTTCATTCTCTTTACTGACACCACATTTAAAATTATCTGACCTGGAAAGTGCTAACAGACCTCCCCCATCAACTGTTTTTTGAGACAATGTTTTAAACATGTGGATGAAACATATATGCATATAAAACCTCATCCAAGTGAAGCATATAATGGAATTGAAGCCTTACTAACAAATAACCTTGTTACTGTGTACCTAAATAAAAGCCCTCAGAGAACTTCTTTCCTGAGGCTTGCTTCCCTTGGTAGTGCCTAAGCATGTTTCTGTTACAAGGTGGATGACTGATGTCCCTCCCTTTCCCCCCTCCCCCCCACCCCCCAGGATCCGGGTCGTTTGTGGAGCCACTTGCTCTGCATTTCCTCTTCCCTGCCATAATCAGAGGCAGCAGGTGCCTTGTGGCCATTAGCAAGTGAGACACCTAATGTTATAGGAGTGTTAGAGCAGAAGAGTCTGAATAATATTATATGCTAATAATGAATTATTTATTTGCTGGTTTTGTATAATTTAATTGCATAGAGTTGCAAGGGAACCAGCAATAGTACGTTCACTGAGTATACTGTATTCACATTCAGTGTGAAACAGTTTCCAGCTTTTACAATTTTGCAATTGCAAAACTGTAATTCCCATGGCATTCATTCCCATTGTTTAGCACTGGCTGTACACTGGTGACCAGAGTGACATTAAAGTGGCATTAAAGAATGAAGCTTTTCTACCCAGATGCATGCTTTTCTCACCTCTTCACAGGGAACGAAATGAACCTGCTGTGAGCACAGCTGCAGATCAAGGAGCTAAGAGTGTGTCTGTGTGTGGAAAAGCACCGGCGGGAAGAGAGGCAAATAAATCAAAGTGAGAGCATACAAAAGCTTTCAGACTGTCAGCTGGCATTCCTGAATTATTGAAAGGCTGACTTCCTTAGTCACTTTATCATTCATGTCTTTAAGTAAGAAGAGTCTGTAAGTTTGACCAATTTTACATGAGGTAGCAGGGTTTGACTTAACCTGGTACAAGGAGATATCCAGAGGTGATCACTTAGCAGAGGTGAAAGAAGTGAAAGCATCAGGGAACAGGGTTCCTGTGATAGCATGGCCAGAGCTGAAGGAGGGGTCCTGTTGGTCCCCATGCTGGAGCCTCACCCTTCATGTTGCACTGCCTTGACTGTCAGCAGTGCTAAAAAAATATTTCAAAGCAAAGTATGCAGCATGCAGTTCCAGAGACACTTCTTATCACAGTGCTAAAAGAGGCCTGAGCAGATAGTGCAGGTATCTTGGCAAGTGTACACAATTCACGGGACCAAAGCAGAGCAGCAGCCTGGAAAGCAGATAAACACACTGCTGGTTTGCTTCCCAAGGTCTTCAGCATGATGTGTTATGATGAGGAAGAGTGGAATTTTCCATCTGGTTAATCAGATTTTGCGTGCCATGCTGCCGTCTCCCCACCATAGCTGCTTGCAGATGCCCATTTAGCTGCAGGCTATGAACGGCAAGATTTCTCAGGGGCTTCTCCTAGGTCAGGAACAATCACTGGAAAAGTAGATCACAGAGCTCACAGAGGAGGTGGCCTGATAAGCTGGGAACGTGCCTTCCCTTTGGCTCAGTTTCTGTAATGAGCTGTGAGATAGCTTATGTTGCCTCTGTTGACAGTGTGCAGCCAGCACAGCACCACTCCAAGCTTTTCTGAGCAAGGACTTCAGCCCCACATGCCTGCCTGAGCTCAGCCTAACACCTGCAGACATCTGGCACTACCTCATGACCCATCTGCTTTATGACCCATGAGAAGGGATGGGGAGAAAACTCCCTGTGTGGGAATTTAGAAAGGATGCTTGGTTGGAGGCAGGAGTGATCCCATATACTGTGACTGCTTATACACAACTGTGCTGTGTGCTGGCACAGTGCAGCCAACTTGGAGCACCCTTTCTGTGTATGGAGACTTTCCAGATCACAGCCCAGTGCTGTCTGTGCATGCTTCATGTATGGGCCAGGGAGATCGAGGCACCAGATCTGTGCAGTCTCAGTGGGTGAAGTGTGCTCAACAAACCCTTCTGTAGCACCAAAGGGGGCAAACCAATCCCTGAGGCACCAGCTCTGGAGAACTGTTTGAAGAGGTGATCATGCTTCCCCCTACAATACTTCAAAGATGTAGCAGAAAGGGTAAAGCTTATGAAGCTGAACCTGTACAAACGTTAGTTTGAAAATGGGCTTATTGACTTCAGACTGCATTAATATATTAATATAGTAACATATTAATATATTGATATCTTGATATATTAATATAGAAAAGTGTGTTTTGGCAGAAATATTGCTGACAGGACAAGACACAAAAATAAGCAGATAGCTACATATGCCTTCGGTATAAGACATCATTTAATGACAAAGGCAGTTTGGCAAGGAAATGCACATAGTCTGTAAGTCCTGCAGTCTCAAAGAGGAGATCCTGTACCTTTCTGATACATTTTCCAGAAGATGCTTCACAGTGGGGAAGATTTGGAGATTCCTGCTGAATCTGGGAACCTTTGAATTCTCCACTTGGGGGTCTTACAGCAAGGCTCTACCCCAAGGTGAACAGATGTTTTGTCAAAATTAGGAGCCTAAGAAACGTGACAGAAGAGTGTCATTAACAGAGTGAAATAAAGTCTCTGAAGAAAAGGGAGGTAGAGTGTGCTTTTTCTAGAAAATCTTGAGAGAATGAAATACAAAGTCCATGAGGAATGGTTTAAAGCAGATGGTTTTAGAGGATTCTGCAATTCAGTGAAAAAAAAAAACTAATGGTGTAGATTCTAGAGCTCTCTGCATTTTCTGAAGTCTTGTGGATTTTAATACTTCTCCTTCCAGAAAGCCACTAGATAACAGGGTAGACTCTCAATGGAAACCAAATTGCAAAATCAAACCCCAGAAGTCAACATAACATTTCAGTCTGTAGTTTAAGATCTCATGTGGAAGGAGAGGAAGAGGAACCATGTGAATCCATGCTGAAGGAATTGATGATTTGAGGGGGCATCTGGAAAAACTTGAAGGCGCTGCTGTCCCAGTGACAGGGACAGCAGGATCATCCACTTTGACTAAGACTCATACCACAGACCTCATTTGCATTTTAGTCTCTAAGACTGCCTGCAGGTGCTATATGCATGAGTGTTTGTTTATCCATGGTGATTAAGCTACAGCCTCTTCTTGTGTCAATGTCAGCATTACCATTAGCTGAGTTCAGCTTCTCTACAGCAGTAGTTGATTGCTTGTTGGTAGTGATTATGCATCATTTCCAGGGTCAGGTAGGCCCAGGCTTATATAATTTGCTTGAAACTGTGGTGAATTCATGACCACCAGAAGACAGTAATACAGGTTCTAAAATTCCTTTAAAATAGTATATTCTACTTAAAAGAAAATTAATTAACACAGGACTATTCCTGTCCTGAAAAAGGAGGTCAGATTAGATGATCACACTTGGTCTCTTTTGTCCTTGTAATACATATACAAATACACAGCATTGGGTGCAGTTGGAGAAGAGCACACTGCCAATAGCAATACCATACTGAGAATGGCAGAGAAAATGGGCCAAGTTAAATTTGGGCAAATATACCATCAGAGCAGCAGAAATGAAGGCTTTCCATCCTGTTTTCCCAGCTCAGAGAAGGCAGACAGCACATAGCAATATCAGACCAAGCTATTTGAAGCAACAGAAAGGCTTAGTGACATCCTCTGGTTTGTATAAGTTATTAATAGAGAATACATAAATGAAAGTCACGTGCTGTTGTTGCAAAATCATGCAAGCTATTCCCCTAAAATAATTAATTGCCAGTTCAGAAATTTCAGTCTATTGACATGGAACAGGGTGTACATGAAGGTGCTCTACTGCAGAGTCTTAGCCACAGAAACAAAGCACACCCAGAACAAATAATAATTGTGTCCACTACTGTTCAGAAAACTGTTGCTGCTGCTGCCAGTAATTGTTTGGTTTTGGGTTTTTTTTTAATTGCTACATAAAGGCTACATAAAAAATGCCTTCAAACCATATAGTGCAACCTAAATATAGCTCCTCTCAACAGAGCTGCTCTTCCAGTTTTGGCCTTCCTACTAGCAGGGTTGTCCTATAGGATAACATCACTCTATACTTGAAGATTCTTGGGTTACCCGGGACCTTCTAATGTCACTCAAGCCAGAAACTGTTCCAGAGTGTTTCTTCCAACCCAATAACCTTTGCTTCCTAAGAACCCAACTCTTATTCTTGGGTGGGATTCCCTTCTCCCTAGCTATTTTTTGATACCTCATCTGCCAGTGTTAGAGGGATGGTGTGCTAGTGAGGTCATTCAGTCTGTCATGTCCATGCTTGGGGAAGGGATGGACACTGATGTGGCAGCAAAGAAGCAAGGGTTATTGATGGGTTAGAAACCATGGAATCATCTGAGAATTGTCACACAGGAATTAGGGCTTCTCCCTCTAAAAAGGTGGTGGGATCAATAGGCCAGCTGAAGTGCACCGACACTAATACCCACAGCATTGACAGCAAACAGGAGGAGCTGGAAGCTATGGTGCAGCTGGAAAACGACAATATAGTTGCCATCACAGAGACAGGGTGGGATAACTCACATGACTGGAGTGCTGCAATGGGTCACTGTAGACTTCTCAGAAGGGACAGGCAAGGAAAGGGAAGTGTTGTGGTAACCCTGTGTGTGAGAGAGTGGTTTGACTGCCTCAAACTTAATGATGTCAATTGATGCCACAAGATTTTTGCTTTTTATATATTTTTAATATATTCATAGCTTTGTAGACTATCGTTGTATTGTATAGTTATCTAGTTTCTTAGTTTGCTTCATTACTTTTTCAGTACTCTGACAGACACATTTCTGGAATCCTATTCTAATCTTACTTCTTCAGTGAACTAAGGCCATTCTTCTGCCTTCCTATGTATGTAGACATAACCAATGTGGGGCTAGAACCAAGGGGGGAGGCTTCAGTAGGAAGCTAAACCAAGGTGGGAATTACTTCATTAACTGTATTTCTAAATGGGGATTCTTGTCAACTATGCTAATATGCCAAACTTATAATAGTGTCATAGGCCTATATCACATGTGCATTTCAGTGTGCATTGTGCTGTGCATTTTGGGCTGATAAAGGCATCACAATGATGAAGTTGAATGCTTATGTTTACCGTTAAGGGGGAATGTAAATGACTTTCATAAACTGATCAACCAGAAAGAAGAGGCAGACAAAACATTCTATAAAGAACTGGAAAAAATTCCCCACAATCACTGGTGCTTGTTCTTGTGTGGGACTTCAGCTTGCCAGATGTCTGCTGGAAATACAACACAGCAGAGAGAAAACAGTCTATGTGCTTAGTGGAGTGTGTGGAAGAGAACTGCCTGACACAGCTGGAAAGTGAGACAACCGGAGAAGCTGCCCTGCTGGACTTGCTGCTTGTGAGCAGAGACAGACTGGGGGGATGTGACAGCTGAGGCCGCCTAGACACCACGGTAATGAAACTACAGTTTTTGATACTGGAGAAATAAGGAAGGGGGACAGCAGAGCTGCTGCCTTGGACTTCTGGAGAGCAGACTTTGGTCAGTTTAGAGGACTGAGAGTCCCTTGGGAAGCAGCCCTGAAGGGCGAAGGGGTCCAGGAAGGCTGGACATTCTTCAAGAAGGAAATCTTCAAGGCACAAGAACAGGCTGTCCCTAAGTGCTGAAAGATGAGCCAGTGGGGAAGAGACTGGCCTGGCTGAGGAGAGAAATTTGGCTGGAACTCAGGAAGGAAAAGAGCATTTATCATCTCTGGAAAAAGGGACAGGGAACTCAGGTGGACTATAGAGATGTTGGGAGGTTATGCAGAAGAAAGCTAGAAGGGCCAAAGACCAGATAGAAATTATTCTGTCCACTGCTGTAAGAGATAACAAAAAGTGGTTTTATAGATACATCAGCAACAGGAAGACCAAGGAGGACCTACATCCCTTATTGGTGAGAAACATTGCCACAAAGGATGAGGAAGAGGCTGAAGTACTTAATGCCTTCTTTGACTCAGTATTTAATAGCAAGAATAGTTGTCCTCAGGGTACCCAGTCCCCTGACCTGGACAACAGAGATGGGGAGCAGAATCAAGACTCTATAATCCAAGAGAAATAGCCAGTGACCTGCTATGCCATTTAGACCAGCATAGTGCAAGGGTGCAGCAGGTGGTGGCAAAAGACCTCACCAAGCCACTTCTTACATGTTTTACCGGCAGTTCCCAGTCAGCCTGAGAGGTCCTGGGTCATGGGAAGTCAGCAAATGTGAGGCACATGCATAAGAAGGATTGGAAGAAGGATCCAGGGAACTACAGTCCAGTCAGTGCTGGAGAAGGTCATGAAGCAGATCATCTTAAGCTGTCACATGGTATGTGTAGGACAACCAGGGTATCAGGCTCAGCCAGTGTGGATTTATGAAAGGCAGAAGGAATAAATAATATATTTGTAAGGGCAATCCATCTGAGTTGTGCCACCTGTCATTCTGGCAGAATGTATTTCATAGTGCTTCACTCTTCAAAGAGTGTACAAAAATGAGCCCTGAGAAATGCTTCTACCTACTGTGAATTCACTTGTGAGGTTGCACGTCTCTTTGTTGAGCAGCCAGAGCAATTGGGTGCATGTAGAATTCAGCTGTCCAAACTTAGGAGTGCAAGAAAACTTACTAGTGTAATAAAGAAGAATCTCATATAGCTGTAAAGAGTTATATAATGTTAAAATAGCCAATAAGACATCAAGAAGGCACCTCTGATATATTGCATTTATGAACTGATCTACTGCAGAAGCAGAAAGTGATTTTCCAGCCACTGTGATAAATGTGGTAAATTTTGTGCTGATATTCAGCCAGGCAGCTGATGATTTTAGGCATCTTCACTGAAACTCTGCTCTGCACAAAAACTGCAAAAGTACTGTGGAGACAGCTGCTAAACCTGTGAGTCTGAGAACCAGGGAGGCCAGTTGTGCAGTAGAAAGCACAGCCTACCACAGGCTGCAAGAGGCAGAACAGAGGTGGGAAGGAAGGAAAGATGCAGCCTGCTCATGGAAAGGAAGAAAAGAAATTAAAAGATAGTGCAACATTGGCATTGGAGTTGTCTCTATGTAGCAGTGGAAGAAAACTGCATTACCCAAGTCATGAGTAAAGCACAAAATACAGTAGAATAAATGTACAAATACAGTAAGGCAAGTGAAAATAAAAAGGTTTTCAGAAAGAACTTGTTTGTGACATGAAACCTGAATCAAGTCTCAAGTAGGTCAGGGAGAACAACTGCTAGTTTGTAGTGCAGCAGACAAGCATGAGGCTGGGAGGAAGGGTCAGAGGTAGATTAGGGCAGGGAAGAAAATCAAAATGATTCTCACCCCTCTTGTCATGCTGTGGGAATCAGGTGAGTATCCACCAGGGAACATCTCAAGATGGGAGCAGAGGATTTGTTTTCCAGTGGCACTGGCCATGGCAGTTTCAAACTGTTTGAGGAAGATGATGTTTATGAAAAGTCAGGCATCAGAGTAACCACTGTAAGAATCTGCAGTTCACACTGTCTGTGCCTGTATAGTAATTTACAGGAGAGTGCTTAAAAAAAAAAAAAAAGTACATAAAATTCATGCAAACTCCCAATGCAGAACTCCTCCTAAGAGTGTGCCACACAAGTTCCCAGAGCACCTGGAAAAAGCAGGGAGCACAAGATGGGATTCCAAACAGCCAAAAATGCCTCAGTCACACATACTCTCAACAGAGCCAAGAAGAAAATGAGGGCACTTTAGAATGACAGAAGCTTCAGAAATTCACAAAACTATGTCTCACTCATCAGTTGAACCAGACAAAATTTGGGGGTAACAAATTTTTGTCACTAGATACAGAATTTTTATCTTCACTGTCTTTCTTTTGTTGTCCCATCAGAAATTCTAACTAAATGTCCTGGCAGGTGCTGTCAATGTGAACTGCATCACATGGCTCTTTCACTTTTAGCGCTCTAGACTCTATTCTCCTTGGGCCTTGCTCCTTCCTCTAGGCTGCATCCAGGAAAATGCTTCATAGCAGTTTGGTTACACAGGGACACTGCAGAGCACCATGAAACCTGAAGTCTATTAAAAATGAAGAGAAAAAAAAAAAAGAGGAACTCACATGAAGAAAAACTACAGCTCAGGTAGGAGTAGACTTACATCAGTCTGATCCAAACCAAACCATTTCTTTACATTTCTGATTTTTCCTGAGCTTCATGTATCGTAAGAGTTGAAATTTTGACTTTTTGTTAAAAAATAGGGCAAAAATAGATGTTGAGAGATTGGCATTTCCCATAGGAAGGAAATTCCATTATTTGAGTAGCTCTGTGAAACATGAAGGAAGTTCATTTGCAGAAAGTCTGCTAACTTGTAATGAAGGTCACAGCTGCATAATTGGACTCCATTCCCAGGGCCAGTGAGCAATGCAGGAGACAGAATTAATACCAACCCCCAAATTAAGGTTACTGTAACAAGGAGAACAAGATTATAGAATTGCAAAATCCAGTAAAGGGAGTGCTGAAGGATTGCTTAACACACAAAGAAATCACATCTTTCCCCACGACAATTAGCAGCAGGGAATATCCCAGTGTTTTTTTACACTCCAGCATAAAGTATCCATATCTTATGACAGCTCTAGGTATGGATGGTCAATATCCATCCTCCCAGTCACCACATGCTCAGTTGCCAGGGCTGTCACACTTCCCATTCACTACATTATGGTCCTGAAAGTCTTTTCCAGCAGTTCAGAGAAATCAAGCACTTTCAAAAGACTGATATGCAGAGTGCTTGCTGGAAGCCAGGAAAACCATGGGAGAGGGGATACAACCATCTACTTGGATTTTGTATCCCAGCCTCGCAACCTCAATGCCTCCTCTAGATTGTATGTCCAAACTGGACCCTCTAACTGCATTCTAACAGAAACTCACACAGAATATTTAACTTATTACATAATGAGTCAATCCTTAGTTCATTTTTAGGTGTTTTCTTTTTACACATCCAGTATAAATAAGTCTTTCTTAAAAAATGGAGATGATAAAGAAGGAGTTGTTTTGCTGGATCTGCAAACCTCTCCTTTAGACACACAAGCCCATTGCAAAAATTTGTCTCAAGAGTCATTTGCCCAGAACTTCACCTGTTTAGGACCTGGTCTTTCCAATTTGGACAGAGATACTGATGCCATCTTGATTTATATATTTTTTCTTTTATATCTTTTCAGTATTCTTTACACATATATTTGTAGCTTTGTAGTCTGTTATTGTAACTTAGCTTCAGTATTTTCCTAGGCAGAAAGACAAATTCCAGGACCCCTTTGCTATCTTGGTTCTCTTTAGAAACCAAGGTTGAAACCAGGTCTTCGAGACATATTTTTATAAAGAGGCCCTGATCCTTATCTGAGAGATGAGGATTTAGAAGGTGCTAGAGCTACAGGGCATTACTTTGTGGAATGTATTTCTAATTGGGAGTTCTTGTAAGATATGTTAATTTGCAGGATCTATAAAAATTGTATGTGGGTCATGCGGGGCATCTTCAGCATTTTCCACCTAACAGACTATGCACCTAAAGATCCTTATATAAAGGTACCCCTTTTTATCACCCTAACTATGTCTGATTCATAAATCTAGGACTAGAGAAAAAGGCATCAGTACAGACTGAGGATGTATTTAAAGAGGGAAAGGATGCAAAACTGCCCTCTCCCTATGTAACACTTTTAGTCTACTTGTGGAGTTAGCATAAATAATTTTGAAAGGTGCTCTGTGGACAAAACTTCCAGGGAGCAGATTTTGGAAAGCTATTCCAGACTGTTTCCCATCAAGCCTTTCCTTTATCTTCTAGCAGCTGTGCAAGGATAGCATCATTACCCTCTGTAAGGTGACTCCATGATATGAGGTGCAATTGTCATGTTTTTTCTCATTGCCTCTCACAAGGTGACATTGTGAGTTTCCTTTTTACCCATTGTTGAAAACTTAGAGAGTCATGTGGCCTCTGATATGGATGAGTAAGTGTGCCTGGCACTCAGAACAAGGAAAGACTTGGGCAAGTTAACTGACCGTGGGGTTTGTTCTCCAAGGATTGCTCTACCCTGGAAAGACTGCCTGGGCATCAGACAGCTCCACCCTGAAGGAGCAGAACTCTTCACATTCTCCATACTTTCAGGCTGCTGCTCTGTGTCCTATTTAATAACTTAAAGTTACCTGGAAATTGCCACAGGTACAAGTTGAAATATGGAAAAATTTGCCAAAGGAGAAGGTTTAAGGCACTTGTCACTGCAAGTTTATGGCTTACAAAGGTCTAACCAGGGGATTAAAAACCAGGGTAGGAATTATCAGAGATTCTAGGAGCCAAGCTGAACTTCAGGCATAGGAGGTTGAAAGCCTAACCATTCACTGTTAGCCAGACACTGCTGCCCGAGGTAGAATCAGGAAATAGAACAGCATTTGAGGTGTGGCCAAGTGTGGCTGTTCTTCCACTTTCTGGGTAGCACCAACCAGAAAGGCACTTGTCTGGAGCAGGAGTGCTCTGGTACAGGTCATCAGCCCCCAGCAGTGCCAACAGTGCTGTCAGGGGCTCTTCTGCAAGAGCAGCTTGTAGCCAAGCCACGTGAGAAGCAGGGGCATGAGTAGGAGGTGTCCCTTTTCTGGGACATTGCCCCAGCAATGGGGGGCAGAAGAAGCAAAGATCAACTATGTACCAGGTTTGGCCACCGCAATCTATGTCCCTTTACCTCTGTGGCTGGACTGGCCCTCAGCCACATTTCTTCAAGAGAGTTTAGGTGCGTGGTACAGGCAGAGCACACCTATTCCCCAAAACCAGAAACATTCATTTTGGAATAAAAACGTTTTCTTGGGTAGCCTGTTCCAAAATGTGTTTTTCTGGAAAGACGACTGAAACTTTGCAGGGCACAGTAGTCAAATTTACAGTCCCCAGCTGATACTTACACAACCTGAGATGTTGAACCTTCAATAAGAAGACTAGGGTCATTAATGCCATGTGAGCCATGGAATCCTGTAAAGACCAAGCAATTTATTGGGTTCAGAGACTAATGCAGAGATGTCTTGTGTCTGGGGCAAGTTTAATCAAGGGAGAATGACAGAGACAGTCATGACTCCAAATGGCTCATCGAGCAAAGCTTCATCTAATCACTATCCTGATTTATGGTTGCACCTGATTTTAAAGTTCTTTTCAAGCCTAAACAGTTCTATGATCAATGTCTGAAAGAGCCAGTTGAGACTGGTTCTTTCTGTAACCTGAGCTGGAGAGGTCCAGTTCTTCTCTTCCTACAGAGCTGTTGAGGACACAGGATTTTGGGGCATTTAATTTCCAGTGTCATCTGTAAAATGAGCATGATGAGTAGGCTTTGACCTACTACCTACTCTTGGCTGGATGAATTCAAACTCTGTGGAAAGCTCCAGCTGCAGACACAACATATCAGCCTTGGTATGCCAAAACCAGAGCACACAGCAAAACTCCTACACAGGGGCCACCTGAATTAAGGAGAAGACTACTTACATTAAACACCTATGGCCATTGCAAGTCATGCATCTGGCAGGTCTAGAAACAGAGGTGCTGTTGTAACTCTGATACTGTTGATACTAATTTTTGGATATAATTTTTCACTCTGACATTCAGAGGCCAGTATGGGCTGTGTGGTTCTCACATCTGTAACCTGACGTGTGGTTTTGACATAGTGCATTGATCAAGATTTTGAAATGTGGGACTTTTATCTAAGAAACTGCATCAGGAATCAATATTTAAGAAATCAGTGAGCAGTGGAAGTTTTGCCTGCTTCCTTGGAAGCAGTCTGCCTGACAGACTGTACAGCTACTGTATTTCCTTTGCACGCTCAGTGAACTGATTCCTTCATATGATATGCCTAATACATAGAAGCAAACTGCAGCAGTTTGGCTGAGACACAGACACATGTGTATCCCCTAAGGCTGATCTGGACAAACCGCAGAGGTGTGTCTGGACCTCAGAGGTCCTGTGCACACAGACTGGACCAGTGAAGGACCTTCCTGCCCAATACTCAGCTGTTGCTGCTGGATTGACTTATGCATGCTGCCTCCCTTGTGGAAGAAACCCATGTAAGGTGCAGGAGTGTAATGGGGATGAGATTTGATTCTCATTTAACAGCTGCCCTGCTCTCTGTTACTGCTAACTCTCCTTGAAGCATGTCTGAAGAGGTAGAAGAAAGTGCAAACCCACTGCTACTGTGAAACCCAGTAAAGTCTCTATGCAACCTCTTGGTGACAGGTGCCTTCTGTGCTCTGGTCTGGCGCAATCATCTAAGGTTTTTTCTGTCTCCTCCTACATGCCACTCCCCCACCCCTTTCT
Source organism: Regulus satrapa (assembly GCA_013396955.1). NCBI lineage: Eukaryota > Metazoa > Chordata > Aves > Passeriformes > Regulidae > Regulus > Regulus satrapa. The sequence goes on along the minus strand of VWZN01017932.1, from coordinate 264,885 downwards.
GCCATGTATCCTGAGCATATACAGTCTTCCTTTCTTCTCTCAGGAGGTATTGCTCTGAGCTCTCTGCTAACACTGTACCTTTCTAGGGAGAAAATCCTACTTCCTGCTTTTGAAAGAATTAAAGAACAAAACAACGCTGAATAATTCCCCAAGACGAAAACTACTGGCTTCTCTCTGTGCTTGGCAACCTGCACTGGTTCCAGGTGAGTGATTTTATCTGTGAATCTGAATGCATGAATAAGAGTGGTGCCAGTACCAGGGGCTGAAGCAGGGCACGAGATTTCCTTGGACATGTGCATGAGAGAGTGGCAGAGATAGCTCTCATCTGCTTTAGGACAGGGTGCTGCCCAGTGGGGGGTGCTCTAAAAATGGGACTCTATGTCTTGGGCTGGGGTTAAATGCCTGGTGGGAAGCTTGAGCGAGACAACCTTTCCACAGGACCTTGGCATGAGTAGGGAGCATTGCAGAGAGTGGCACTTGTCCTTCCAGTATTGGTCTTAGGCCCTAAACCCACTGCTTAGTTGGTGTTCACTGTCACAGTAGAGCTGGTAACTGGGCTGAAATTCCTGCCTATTGCAGATTTCCTCTCCCTTTAGCTAGTACTCTCTCAAAGAGATGGGGTGGCGAGGCCCTGAGCAGATTTGTTCTCCTCCTGGGTCCATTGTTGTGGTAGGAACTGTCTGGGAGGGAGCTGGCTGACAGGTATCAAGAAACAGAAATGCCCTACTGAGCAGAAAGCCCTTCCAGGGGCTGCTGTAGCAACACAAAGATGGCTGAGTTGGGCTTGTGAATAGAAATTTTCAACATAGGTTCTTTGGCTGCACTGCTTTCAAGTTGTACTTCCCTTCCCAAGGACAAGCAATGGGCCAGGCTGCAAAGGATCTAATAGCATGAGGGCTGAGGATGCCTCCAGCCAAGGGGGTCTATGAACGCTGTGAGGATAGAGATCCTGGAGGCAATAGCACAATGGCTGGACTGAATGCTCCTGATCACAGGCACTGAGCTACCTATGGGGGAAACTCAGATGGGAATGGAGATTCCTACCTACCTACTCCTCCTTTGCCATCCTTGCAAAGATAATCCCCACAAGTGCCTGTTTTACTCAGCTGGCCATGCGGGGACTGTAGCTTCCCACTCTGGAGTGCCCATGGTCGACCCAAAAGCAAGTAGAACTTGAGAGCTGCTAACAGCAACTTTCAGACCACTGAGCAGAGGGACACGTCCCTCCTCGCAGGCACTGAGCCTCCCCTCTCACCATGGCTATTTACCATGGGCTATTTAACTCCTCTCCCTTGGTGACCCAGAACCAGAAGCCCACCTTGGAAAGACTGGCATAGCCCTTTCAGTGACTTCTTGCCTTGCTCTTCCATATCTGCCGAACTTCCAACACCTCTCCTTCTGCAGAGATTTCTCCTTCTTCTCTCACTTTGGGTGCTTCCTTGCTGCCACCTGCAGAGACTTCCCTCACTGAAAATTCTGCTGATTTTAATGTTGAACATAAAGCAGAGTTTCCTTGGAGACAAGAATAACAGTGGGCTCCAAGTGCTGATTATTTCACAGTCTGACTGGCTTTCAGGATGAAAACTAAAAAGGTGTTTGCATTAGCAGAGGGAGGAGGGAGCCTGGGGCAGCCGTCATTGCAGGGGACACCGGACATGCTTTTCCAGTGTCATCCCTCTAGCAGCATGGCTTGACCGAGTGCCACGTGCCATGCCCATGGCAGGGTGTGATGGTACACACTGTACCAAACCCTCCTGTCTTGGAATTATATTGTGTCTCTTTCACCAGCCCCTGGAGGCTGTTAAACCTGGGAGAGGGTTTGGAATGGGCATTTCTAATTTGGCTGACTTCTGCCAGTCCCAGGAGTAAAACTGGCTAATTAGATTAACCCCTTTTTGTGTTCTTCTGCACAGACATTAACAATAATGGGACAATGGTGTAAAGCAGCCACATTTCAGTCATTGTTTCCCATCTATTTGTTCTGAATACTGACAACTGGGCCTGTCCCAGTCAGGAGCCTGAAATCTCTAAAGAATGGAGCTCTCCTCTGCTGTGCTGGACACACAGATTTTTGCCTCTCTTGTGGCAGGTTATTTGAACATCAGCTGGGCACATTAGCAATCAAAAAGCTGTTCCAGTGTGTCATATGAGGGCAGAGGAAGCAGGCATAGGATGACTGCTGTGCTCTGCCTCATGAGAGAGCAGAGCATAGGACAAGGCAGACTCAGTCTTCATCTGAAAATTTTGTTACTTTCCCCAATCCACCATGGCAAAAATGCCCTGTAATGCCATGTCCTGCCAGTGGTCAGGACTTTCCCCTTTCCCAGAGGCATCTCTCACAGTGAATCCACTTGAATGATGGTTCCCCCTCTGCTGAGACACCCCTGGATACTCACAATCTGTCCAACAGCCACAAATGGCACTTGGCTGTTTCAACGAAGCAGCATTCTCTTGTTTGTCTTTCAGTGTGGTGAAGAAGTGCTGTGCAGGAGTCAGTGGATGAGAGAAGAGTGGAGAACTGACCATGTCCCTGTGCTAATTATATATGTAAATCACCTCCAGGACACTGTCATGGACAGGATGTGTCAGTGCTGTCTGAAGTCCTGTAAAAGCTTTGTCTCACGGCACATCAGCAGAAGGAAGGTCACAGCACTGCTGAGGTTGGCAGGAACCCCTAAAAATCATCTAGTGGAATCCCCCTTCCCAAAGCAGTCAGCCATAGATGATTGCTCAGGATGTGCACAGGCAGCTTTAGGGTATCTCCAAGAATGAGGAACACTTTGCTAGCCCCTCTGGGCAATCTGCCCCAGTGCTCAGTTTGTCTTGCAGTGACAAAGACTCTTTATGCTTAAGAAGAATTTCCTGGTGCTTCTATTCATTGTCTGCCACCTCTCATGGTCACTGTGCACCACTGAGAAGGGTCTGGCACTGAATTCTTCACATCTTCTCTGCAGGTGTACATTGATAAGACTGAATCTAAGCCCTCTCTCCTCCAGACTGAGCAGTCACAGATCTCCCCGTCTTTCCTCATGGGAGATGCCCCAGTCCCACCATCATCTCTGCAGTCCTTCAGTGGATTCTCTTTCCTGTATCTATACTGGGAAGCCCACACCTGGACACAGCACACCAGCTGTGGCCTCACCAGTGTTGAGTCTGAGGGGAGAGATCACCTCTCTCAACCTGCTGGCGCAAGCACAGCAGAGTATCTGGACTTTGTGCTGGTCCCACCTGGGATGGGGAAATTCTGTGGTCCCAGGGGTGATGTACCAGGTGCAGGCCCTAAGAAACTGTTATTAGGGGTTTGATGTTTAGGGTCTGGACCATGTAAAGTAGTCAGATATATTTCTTCATCCCCCATAGCCTTATTCTGACCATTACCTGGACAAAGCAAGGCCAGAGATCTCTGCAGCCCACCCCCATGCTCAGAACACTTGCTGTTCTGTGATTTCAGAGCTATTGCATGTCTCTGGAATGAGGGCAGAGCTGCGCACAGGCATGAAGGAGATTTATTTCCCTACATGTAGTTTCTCTTCTTGTCCTGAAAGGGTGTTAAGGCATGAGAAATTCACACAAAACAGAATAGTCCCCTTTGGTTCCAAACAGTCAGTTTCCCTGCAGGCAATAGAACTGTCTATTCTCCCCATCAGAAACTCAGTGTATCACCACTACACAGAACTAACCTACTCTGGCCAGCACCAGTGCCCTGACCTCTTGGGAGATGTTTTCTGTGTGGAACTGCGCCCTCTCTGCAGACCTACATGCTGTGTAGATCTGCATATGCAGGTATAACCTATCTCCTCCAGCTCCCCCCAGACCCTGGCTCCAGATGCAGCCCTACTGCCACAGCACTGGGCTGTGTAGTGTGCTGACAGTGCCCAGTGACAGGCACCACACCCGTGGGGCTCTGCAGGGTTCCAGCACCATGGAATATGTAGATGAGAGGTCTACCTGCCTGCCCAGGGGCAGACTGGATTAATCATCAGTGCATTTCTGAGAAAAGTCTGCCCATCACCTCTGCTGATAGCCTGAAACATGCACGGCTCAGGAGGAGCTTGCTTGTGGACTCCCATGGATGCAAATTGTCTTAATACAAACAGTGCAAAACTTTGCAGCACATGAAGAAAAGTTTATAAATACTTACAGCCTGCCTCTTGATGTTTGAATAACTGGATGCAGGAACATTTCAGTGGTGACAGCTTTATAACAGTCAAATATGACTGGATTTTTTCTGAAGCTGAGCCTGCATAACAAAGAAAGTAAGTCATTGAAGACTTTCATAGCAACTTTCCTAGAATCTGAGTTAAATACAAAATTTCTTCAGCAAGCAACTTGAAATTTACTTGAATAATTTCTTTTTTTTTTCCTGTTGTTGTGATGTAGAGATATTTAAGATGTGTATATGAGTTTCTAAGTACTTTAAAAAAATCAACAGTTTCAAGCATTGAATGTTGCAATGTGAATGCTCTATGATTCCCACAAGTGCGATTCATGTCTTGGCATTTTCACTTTATCAGAAGACAAAGTCTGAGATTAGTGTCACTCTAAATTTCAAAACCAGCCCTGTACTAACTACTAGGAGGAGGATTAACTCTGTCCCAGCTGCCACTCATCCACTCAGGGATGGAATATTTTCTTCATTGGCCCCTAATGTCTCCCAAATTATTTCTAGTACTTTCTTCTGTCAGTCTGTACTTTTCTGTGGTCTTTTCAGTTTCTTTGTGAGTCACTGGAATTAATTCTGTGTTTATTGCTTTTCATTTATGCATAGAGCAGATCATTCTTCCTGTCACTTGTGAGCAGATGAGCAGCTCAGCTCTCCGCACACTTTCTTTCATGGACCTTCACAACTGAAATTGCTGTTGGCAGCCTGTCACCACAAGTGATGATGAAAAGGGAATCTCTCCTTTCATTCCCTTTCATATCCATTGCTTTAAAAATCTTTCATACATGATCCTTGACAAAACTTTTTAAAAACCCTGACTGATTTGATACTGAGGCCATACCCTTACTGATGTGGGTATTTTCCTTCAACTAGGTGCATGTGAAGATTGCTTTTTACTTCTGTTCTCCCTAATTCTCCATTTAAACAAGTTGGTCTTTTCTCTGGAAGAGGTCATGGCAAAAATATGAGAGGCTGTGTGTCTTTACAGAGCCTGTAGTTAAAAATTACATTCAAGATACTATTTCTAGAAGTTTCTCTGCTGTGTACAATATTTTACTCACAGATTTTAAGTGTGGAACTTTGTGGGACCAAAATTATACAGTTTGTGAGAAGGAGATGCAAACCTGCCCTGAAGCTCCCACATTTGGCCCTCCAGCAGTGTGAGTGTGCCATGGCTATTTCCAATCTCCCTTCAACCAGAATTTTAATACCTTCTATTTTTTTAAACATGCTTACAGGAAGATGCTGCATATTGGATGTTTTTCTGATGCTGGCTTTTCTGGTATAAGTTGGAGCAGATGCATCTCAACTGATTCAGAGATTCCCTGTTTTCTAGTTCTTTACGAGTCATTAAGCTATATTGCACTCCTTCCCCCATGCTGGAAATCTTCTTGGGTAGATGGGGAGATAACCACAGAAAAATCTGTAAAGAGCAGGACAAAATGTAGTGCAGAAGTCTTCCTTCCCCATTTTTCTCTTTCACCAACATCTGACTGATACCTTTAAAATAGCCAAAATTCGTCTGCTTATGTGAAACGTCACTGCCATGAACTAGGCATTAGTTTTGCAACACTGAACTTTCTTGCAAAATATATCCTGCTTCCTGTCCAAGCCTTGAAGTTACCTCCAAAAATGTTCTCTCAAATATCTCAGTGTTTCAGAGTGGAGACTGGTAAAGTAGTCATGGATTGTGCAACCTTCACCAAGAGAGCAAAGCCACCTTCTTCCTCACAAGAAGGAAAATCCAAGCCATTGACAAGAGAATTTTTGTGACTTACTGCAGCAGTCTGAGAACTTCTACTGATGTAATAGAGAATATTTACACAATTCCAGAGCAGCAACACAGAGAGAGCATGCTGTCAAGGGGGTTGATCTGTTGCAAAAGATGCAGATAGAGAAAGAGAGCATGTCAGCAAGAGGGTGGGGACAACAAAGGAGCAAGATCTGCTAGTGAGTTCCTTCTGTGCGATACCTTTTTTCTAAGAAGGCAGCTGAACACATGCTGCAACATGGGATCTAATGATTAATCCCGTACTTTCCCATATCAAAATAGAAACGTAATTTTGTTTGGCAAAAAATACATTTTCCAGTGCACATAGATGGGGAGACATCTGGAAAAATGATTGGGTGAGTCCTTTTATATCTGTGGGTTCTGCTCCTATCTTCCCTGTACAGGAAATTGTGCCATTGCTGTGGTATAATCCAGCTCTAAAAAAGGCAAGGTTTGGAGGAGGGCGAGCCCACTTTTCCCTACTCAACATGGGTCTCCTCAGGTCACCACAGCAACTAGAAGTCTGGTTTGTGTGTAGAAAATCTGTGATGGGTGATTTTAGAGCCATCAATGTGATTTTTGACTTCACTAAACCATTTGGAGCTTTCCACATCAAAGTAAGACAGCACTTCACATTACTGATGTGTGCTGGGTCATTTATTGGAGAGTGAGTGGTTTGGGAGTAAGAAAAAGAGTGTTTGGGGTTTGAAAGTTTCTCTGGTGGTTCTTCTTTTGGAAGTGATTGCCTCGGGTAGCAATCTGCAGTACCGTAGGAAGCCACACAGCATCCCTGCTGACTGGGAAACAAGCCAATGTTATTCTAATCCACAAGAAAAGCATAAGGAAAGACACAAAGAAATACACTAAGACCTGTGAGTCTAACCTCAGTTGCTAGAAAAATTATGGAGAAGGTACTACTGAATACTACTAAAAAGCATTTGAAGAATAATGCAACCTTCAACATGGATTCACAGAGGAAGTCCTCTTTAAACAATTTGATTTCTTTTTAGGATGAGATCACACCCCAAGTTGATAAAGGGAAGGTGGTGCAAGCAGTTTTCCTGCCTTTTAGTGAGGCTTTTGATACTGTCCCTCACGGCATCCTTCTGGACAGCTGTGGGAGGGGTGAGTTGATGGTGTGCATTGTAAAGAGCTGGCTGGACAGCAGGGTTTGAATAGTTGTAGTGAGTAGGGCCATGTCCAGCTGGTGAGTGGTCACTGGTGATGTCCTTGGGGTTTAACACTGGGGCCAGTACTGTTCTGTATTTTGATCCATAATCCAGATGCAGGAATTGAATATCCCCTTAGCAAGCTTGCTGACAATATCAAACTGGGAGGTGCCATTGACTTTATTGAGGAACAGGAGGCCTCAAAGGATAATTTTGATGAACTGGAATATTGAGCTATCTCAGGCATGAAATGGAAGTAGTCCAAGTGCTGTTTTCTGTGGCTGGGAGGGAATAACACTGGGTACAAGTCTAAACCAGGAGAGAAGTGGCTGAAGAGCAGAGAGGAATCTGGGGATGCAGCTTGGCCACAGGCTCCAGGGAAGTGAGCAATGTGCCCAGACAGTTGAGAGGGCAAATTGCATGCTGGAGACATCACACATAGCATGACCAGCAGGTCCAGAGAAGGGATTATCCGACTGTAGTCAGCATTGCTGCAGTCTTACATGGAGCACTGTGTGCAGGGCTAGGCTCCAACATTGAAGAAGGATGTGAAGATCCTCAACTGGTGAAGGATGTGAAGATCAAGAGGAGGGGAATGGAGAGTGAACTTTCTGGTGAAGAGATGATAGGCATGTTACACAAGGAGCAGCTGAGTGCTCTGTGCTTGTCTCCTTCAGAGAAATGGAGGTTGGGAAACTGCTTTCCGCAGCTTCCTCAGGAGGGAGTGTGGAGAGGGAGGTGCTGGACTGTTCTCTGAGGTCCAGGGGCAGCACAACTGGAAATGGTCCAAAATCATGTCAGGGGACAATCAGACTGGACATTAGGAAGCATTTGAATGCCCAAGGAACAGAATAAGGAGCAATGGCCTGAAACTAAACTGCAAGTTCCACCTCAGCATGAGGTAGCATCTTCTTTACATTGAGGGTGGCAGAGGACTGGAACAGCTGCCCAGTCAGGTCATGGAGTTTCCCTCTGGAGACATTCAAACCCAGCAAGGTGTGTTCCAGTGTCACCTGTTCTGGGTCATTTGTTCAATTCTATATCTGGAAAGCTATAAATTATACAAGCATATTGTGGGACACAAGGAAATTGAATTCATAGTTTCTAAACCTACTGTCAAGTTCAGGAGGAATAATCTCAATGAGTTATTATATATTATTATTATTATTATTATATATTGCAGTTTCTTTTTCTTTTTCTCATCTCACAGTGTAACTGTAAAAAGCAGGACTGGCAGCAAAAATACGGAAGACAGGCAAAGTTTTCACAGTCTGGTGTGTGTTGTCTCCATCAACATATAAAAGAGGGGTGGTATAGTAAGGAATGGAATGCTTGATCAAGATGGAATAAGTGGGTCAAAATCCATGGAATACTGTTTGCTGTTCCAAAAGCTGGGGTGACCATAGCAACACTGAAAGGTTCCTGCAGCAAATACCCATTATCTTTGCCAGTGGCCTTTGTGCATCTTAGCCTTGGGAGGGCTTAGGGCCACCTCAGGTGTGTCTGCTGTTCTAAACCTCATGAAGGCATTAACAAACCTTCTCTCAAAATTAAGGTTTTTCTTTGCATATGACCTTGCAATCTTGTACCATTAAACAGTTCCTCTTTAAGGCAATGTCTTCAGTTCATGATAGGCATTCATCTGAGTCCAAATAGAAGATACTAGGTGTGTAATTTATAGAGAATATAGTCTCTATTTGTGAGGGTTTATTTAATTTAAATTTAGGATTACAAATGGACTAGCTCTTATTTGACATGCAACATCAAAGATGGTCTTCCAGCACTTGCTGATGTGCTAAGGTGACTTTGTTCTTCTTTGGTTTCATTTAGGTTTGTATTACCTTTGCAAACTCCTGGGAACAAGAATAATTTTCAGACTTTCCATCAGTCAAGGCACAGTGACAGGAGAAAAATGGCACCTTCATAGTCAGGCAATAATCCTCCTCATTATATAAACTGCTGGGTGGCTGGTGCCTTCTAGCACTCTAGAGGGGACTGATTTGCCTATGTAGCCTCATTGTTCTTTTGTTCTGAGGAATATGGAAATAACAGTAAAAACTAAATAGATAAATTGGCCTTGCAGCCAATTGGTAATGGAGCAGAATTGGTTCTTTATTTATCTCTTTGGAGTAGGTTTTATTTCAGTGTTAGTATTTATGAAAACATCAGGTTAATCCCATCAGTGGAGATGAGATACTGCTTGAAAATCCCGTTGTGTTTCAAAGGAAAGTCAGTAAGTAAAGTGTTATCCTCAGGCTCCATGGAAGGCAAGGGGATAATGTTTCTTTATACAGAAACAGCCAGTGCCACTTGCTGTCATGGGAAGTTGTGGTAAGGACCTGTCCCCCTTGGAGGTATGTCAGAAATTTTGTTTGCTGCCTTGTTTTGTTTGAGAGAGTTTGTGTATGGGAAAGGGTTTTGCTGCAGGTGATAATAATAAATTCCATTCCAAAGTGATCAAACTCCTAAGAACAAGCCTGGATGGCTGCAGAGCCCTCTCTGGCTGCCCAGGCCAACATAAGCCACTCCTCAGTGCAGCCTGGGTAGAGGCCAGAGCTTCTGTAGAGGCACCAAAGCAGTAGTGACAAGACCCTGGCAGCCCTTTAGATACCCTTCCCTAAGGTCTCCTCCTTGCAGATGGTCAAGGACCTCATTAATCAACTTTAAATAAACCTTTGTAAGCAGGCCCCAGGGAAATGACCTAAAGATGAAGGCAAGGTGTACCACAGCTTATGCTTTCTTGCCTGTACTTCTCCCTGCCCAGCGTAGACAGAGCTGTGCCTGGAGGAACTGTGCTGACCATGAGTGAGCAGAGCCATGTCAACAGCCTGTTCCTCAACGAGGATGCAGCCAAGCGGCTCCATGCTGACGGCCGGGTGCAGCGGTTCCGGCAGGCTGTGCAGAAGCGGGCAGCGCGGGCCAAGAAGCGGATGCACAGCATCACTGCTGAGAGCACCAGAAGTTTCTTCAGGAGAAATGCCTTCGTCCTCTTCACCATTGCTGCGGTCCTACTAGGTATGGAGCTGGTGGCAATACCAGGCACCATTCATAAATATGGGGAAACATTTGTTTATTTTACAAAGATTTTATTTTATCACAGTGATTTGACTGCGGAGGTGGAGCTGATGAGTTCAAAGTGCTATCCCCATCATGAGTGCTTTTGTGTGCAAGATTAAGAGTCCCAATAGAGTGTGTATATAGGAGGGAGTCCTTGTTGACCCTTTCTGGCTGCAGTATAGAAACAGTCTACAATAGAAAGACTCTGATGGTCCAACTCAACCAATCCTTGTACATATCATCCAGGTTTCTTCAGAGGCATCTTGTGAGTGCAGCTGTAGGCATGAGGGCTTCTCAGATTTGTCCCACAGCTTTAGCCTGACAGGACCAGAACTGCTGCAAATGGCCATGATACAATGCACACCAAATCTGCTTAGCAGATAGCAGGTTGTCCCTAGCTTTTGATCCAGGCTATATGTCTCTAATTGGCTGAACTCAGCTTTAAGAGGTGGGTTAACAAAGAATCTGAACTTTGTAGTTAAACTTATTTTAGTCTGGGAGATCATATCTCTCATCACAGCATTTTGTATTCATGAGTTTCCTGGGAACAGACTCCAGAAGAGGAACAGACAAGGAACAAGGAGACCTGTGGTTTCGCACAAGGCTCCTCTGCACATCAATATGTCAGAGGGAGAGAGATCATACCATAAAAACTGGATCATAGACTTTTAGAAAATGAGCATTTGTTCCTTTAGGGAGAGGAGACACAGAGTCGACGAGAAAGAGAAAGTTTGTAGGACTGAGGAACAGACCACTGGATCACACTGTCCCACTTCCATTCTCCTCTCTTGCTGATCCACAGGGATTATCCTGGCCTTCTCCCTCCGGCCCTACCAGCTGACCTATCGCCAGATCAAGTATTTCTCCTTCCCCGGTGAGCTGCTGATGCGTATGCTCCAGATGCTGGTTCTTCCTCTCATTGTCTCTAGCTTGATTACAGGTGAGAAGTGCTTTCTGCTGCTTTCAGCCAAGACAACAGTGAGCAAAGCTGTTGTTCGGGTACCTCATCCTGACCCAGCTGGAGGTGCTTGGATTAGCTTGGCTAGTAGTGACAAGCCTGAATCTACATAGTGATAGACACTAGACATAGTGAACACGATCCACACTGAGACCCCTGCTGGCTCAGTAGTGGTACAGAGAAGCAGAAGACCTTGTACTTTCTCAGAAGACTACGGAGAACACAATGCAGTGGTTCCAACGTCCAGCACTTGAGCACTAACAAGGATTTAATCATACATAACCTCAAATATCTCCAAGTTTGTTGCCCAAGTCAACTTCAGGTTTCCTCCAGCCTAGAGAAGGTTAATTAGTGTCAGTCCAAAAGGGTTGATGTTGATCACCAGCTGGAGGGCTTGCTTCACCCAGATCCTCAAGGAAGACATGACAGAGAGCCAAGCTTTCAAACAGCAGAAGGGAGTACAAGGTGTTCCACCTGCTGAAACATCCCACCATTAGGGACTGAAATGCCCAATCTACTAGAGGGGGATTATTTCCCTTCTGAGAGCTTTAAAAGAAAATTGCTACATTGCTAAATGCAGGATAAGATCCACCAGTGCTATGCTTCTTCATGACCATAAACCATGTTCTTCCGTATCAACATGACCCTGAAACTCCAAATTCTGTTCCTTGCAGTCTGTGCTTCCTAGAGACCCTAGTTCCCTGTCCAATTCATGCATGAGCCTTACACCCTTTGAATCTTCTTCAAGCTTTTCTTTTCTCTCTAAGCCCATAGGCTTCCTCACCTTGTCTCTCTGTGTGACACCCCAGGAATGGCCTCACTGGATAGCAGAGTCTCAGGGAAGATGGGGATGCGGGCTATCATCTACTACATGGTGACCACAATCATAGCTGTCTTCATCGGCATCTTCATGGTGATCATCATACACCCAGGAAAAGGATCTAAGGACAACCTTCACCGAGAAGGCAGAATTGAGCAGGTGCAGACCACAGATGCCTTCATGGACTTGGTGAGGTAGGTAAACAAGATAGTCTCATATTGAGACCATATCAGTGAGATTGCATTCCCCCATGGAGTGTCCTTTTGAAGTATCACAGCTTTGGGCATACAGTCTTAGGGAAAGAGGTTAATGGCTGAGTCTTGGCAAGCCTACTGCTTCTAGCTTACTCTAGCTAACTGGCTTTGCCAAGACTTAGTGTTTGGCCTGGAGTCCAGCCCTTCTCCAGAGGTATTAATGTAAGAAGTTATGGTGTGTTCAACAAAACACGTAATGAATAACATCAGTGGCTACCTACTTTCAGAAATTCACCTCATAAAGGTTACTCCAAATATCCATTTTCAATGACCAAAGGAAATCAAGAAGTGGTTCCCCTTGCTGTGACCTTACTCAGTGAATTCCAAAGCTATACCATCTCAATTGGTATGAAGCCCTGTTTTTGAGCTACAGAATAACAGAGAGCTCACATGACAGCTGTAAAGGTGAGGTTGAGAGCAAGGCAGTGTATTACACGTTGTAACATGGTATTGTATCAAGATTGATTTGGTTTGATGATGGTTTTACAATGTGCCTATATCCCAAGGCAGCATGTATGGCATCTCTTTCCACATATCTGAATAACCTTTTGGAGTCTGAAAACATGCAGTGGAAGTCTGACAAGTTGCAAGAAGTGCTGGATCCAGATCAGCATAATCCCTTATTCTATCAGACTGAAAGGGTTTAAGTGGATATTGTGAAAAGTTGTGACTTCAGACACTGCTCCAGGACAAAGAAGTTGGCCAGGAACCCCATATTTTCTTCTTAGTTCAACAGGACAATAACTACTTGTTTTATCTACTGCAGGAATATGTTCCCACCCAACCTGGTAGAAGCCTGCTTCAAACAGGTATGAAATCTCATCTCTGTGCCTTGTGCTCTGGACCACACTCTTATCTACTTCTCTGAGGGATGGAATAGCTTTATTCCCCAGGTCTGACTGCTGCAAGGAGGCACCGCAGACATCAGTCTGTATTATAGCATCCCCCATGCAAGCTTTTCAAACTATCTGTATGTGGGGGCTTCAGCCCATCTCACAGAGGCAGGAAGGGTTTGCATGATCTCAGGTAGCAGGTTTGGACTGTCAGTGATATGGAATAGATTCTCCAAGAATCTGTCTCTTCTGGAGTGCTAGTCCCCCTAGAAGCAGCACAAAGGGTTATCAGAGAAGCAAGAATATCTCAGTCCTAGGGACATGAGATGATCTAATGGTCTCTTTTGACCTTCTGCTCTGAATTTTCTAAACTTTCTGGTGAAAGCTCTATACTGGGAACCTTGAGAACAGGCAAAGCAAGTTTCAGGTCAGCAGCAACTTTCAGTCCTCTCTTTACTTTAAGAAGGGATGTAAAAACCTAGCATGTGTCCTGCATCTGAACTAGGATCTGTGAGTGCATTTGATAATCTGTGTCTTTTCAGTACAAGACTCAGTACAGCACCAGAGTCTTCACCAGAACCATCCTCCACAGCAGCAATGTCACAGCAGGTGTAACAACGACTCAGATCCCTGTGCCTGAGAATTTCACCAGCATCATGGAGAATGTCACTCAAGCCCTGGGAACCATCTCTGAGGTGCTGACCTTTGAAGAAGTCATTCCCATCCCAGGCTCAGCCAATGGGGTGAACGCGCTGGGGCTGGTAGTGTTCTCCATGTGCTTCGGTTTGATGATCGGCAGCATGAAGCAGAAGGGACGGGCCCTGCGGGAGTTCTTTAACTGCCTCAACGAAGCCATCATGAGGCTGGTGGCCATTATCATCTGGTGAGGAGCACGGCCGGTTGGAGCAGGAGGTCTGCAGGTGCAGTTTCCATTGACATGATGAGAAGTGGGGTAGCTTTAAGGATTTCATGCACAAGACAGGAAAAGCAGATGGGCACAGCTCTACTTTGGTTCCATCAAGCTGGAGGGAAAAGTCTGGATGGGATATTTGTTCACATTTCATTTCCTGTTCTTTTTGGTTTTACCTTAGAAATATCAGGTACACCAAGACTTGCTTTTCTTGAGGCTTCTGGAAACATCCTTGGAAGACCAGAGAGCTGGAATAGCCTTACCAACAGGAGTAGGGTGTGAGGCTTTCCTCACCAAGGCTTTCCTTCCAGCTGTGTTCCAGGGGTCTGACAGCTATGAATAGCAGCAGCCCTTTGACCCTTTCCTGTTTTCAGGGTGGCAGCTGTATGCAGTAATGCAATAGCTCTGAGTGCTGAGCTGGGTTGAGACGATCAGCTCAAAGTTACTGCCTTCTGGTTTGAGGTCTCCCAGACCATGACTCCTCTGGAGCTCAGCTGTTCATTGCTTTCATTGTAAGGCTGCCTATGACACTTGGTCCAGACAAACAAGGCATTGCTGAGACAACTCTACTCTAGAGGCAGCATTTTACCAAATATTTTTATTTGTAGCTCTTTACCCAGTTAGGACTCAAAGTTTTTTAAGATACTGCAAAAGAGGACAGGTGTGGTCTGGCAGAATACATGCAAATGTCTGACAGGGAAGAAAACTGTCAGCCAGACACCCTCTCCCATTTTAGATCACTCCAGCTTCCTTTCCTTGGTATTATAAGTCAGTCTTGTATCTCAGAGCACAATCCTAAACACAGCAGGACAGGCCTTACAGAAAAAGGCACAAAGGGGAAGAATATCCTTGAGCTCATAGCAGATGTTGGGAAGCCCCATGCCCCTGGGATCTGTTACTCCATGTCTGAACCAGAAGTTGGGGCTTTGCTTTCCTAAGAACAGGTAAGACTTGCCTAAAGGGACGTAAGTGAGAGCATGAGCACAGTGGAACCAGTACACCTGGACACTACTCCAAGAGACCCTTGACATCCCTCCCTAAACCTCAGATAAGGCAGTATGTTTATGTATAGAACACAGGTTCCACCTGGAACACTGCCTGTGCATGCCTTCCTGTAGCCATAGTCTGCAGACCATCTCCCAGGAGCTTGTTTTTCCTGCGGAGATCTGGTCACTGGCTGCAGCCAAGGATGTGTTCTAACAGGAAGGTCAGAGGAAATGAAATATTTATTAAATCCTTTCCTGAAACTTTTCCAAACCTCCCAGGCTAAACTGAAGTTTGGCATGTGGATCTCTGAGCCTTGTGCATGAGTTGCATGTGAGCTCTTGAGCTGCAGAGGCTCAGCCCTGAGAGGTATGGCAATGGAGCTAGAATTTTCTTTCGTCCAATTATTACATTAGTACACATTACTCTCTCCATATCTGACTTATGTCTTCTCTTCTGTGGAGCCTTACTGCTGTTTGGCAGCTGCACTCTTACTGGTTTGGGGGGGTGGTGGCAGCGGGGGGGAAGACACAAGGAATGGAAAAGATAGCAGAGTACCTCAAAATGGAGTTTTATATGAGCCATGGCTGCTTTTACACCTTTTTAGGTGTTGGTGTGCCCAGTCCTTGTTACACCAGATCAGGAATACCTAGATGTTCATATTCCCTAAATGTGAGCATCTGAAGACAGCAAGGCTGATATCCCAGAGCCTACAGGACACTCTTGCTTTTACTCCTTGATTCCCTCTTTCTCCTGTACTTTCCTGTGCCTCTCAGAAAAAAAAAAAAAATACTGTCAGCCCAAGCTCTGTTAGGAAAGGAAGGGACTTGGAAGGTTTCTCTACATAACCTTCCTTATCAATTCTACAGGGAGTGTTGCAGAAATGTAGAAAACCCAAAAGGAAGTGGAAACCACCACTACCCATGCTGTATACAAAACAGAGTGCTGGGGTCCCCAGGCATGCACCAAAAGCTGATTTTTGACCATGAGATGAGTAAGTCCCAGCTCTCTCCAGGTTTCTAGAAAAGAAACCAGCAGTACAATCCAGTGATTAGGCTCAGTGAGCCCTTATGGTATGCTGGCTTACTGGGGATTTATCCAGACAGCATGTGTTAAAGCTGGTGTGAAAATGTAGGACCCAGTCCTGACCATCGGTCTTGTGTTTCTGTCACAGGTATGCTCCAGTTGGGATCATGTTTTTAATTGCGGGCAAAATCCTGGAGATGGATGACCTAGCAGTGATGGGAGGCCAGCTGGGGATGTACACACTCACTGTCATTGTTGGACTCCTCATTCATGCCCTTTGCATCCTCCCCCTGCTCTACTTCATTGTCACTCACCGAAATCCCTGGGTGTTCATTGCAGGGCTCCTGCAGGCTCTCATCACAGCCCTGGGCACCTCCTCCAGGTATGATAGCTATGTAAGAGCGGGATTTGGGCTGATGTAGATATCTCAGCACTCCACTGCTCTCAATGCAACATGGTAGTATCACAATTTCTAGCAATAGCGGCTTTTTGCAGTGGACCCAAACTCATTTGGGAGAGGGAAGGTTCCCACTGCCCTGCTCAGGAGTCCTACTCACATGACCAGCTCTGACCATCACTGAATGGCCCATATTCCTCCTGACCAAATACAAGGGTGACTTTGCTTGCCACTGAAATGCTGAGCTCAGGAAAATATCTTGCTGAATTACAGCATTATTCCACATGCACATACCTCTCACACATATGTACTTGCACACATTTTCATGTTCATCTCTCCCAGGCATGGGAGACATACACAGACTGTATGCAGCTGTCATTAAACTTCCCAGAGACCTGGGCAAAGGCATCAACACCAGTATGTTCAATGACTCACACTGCCATGTCACACAGCCAAGGCAAGGGATGGCAAATTTTAGGAACCCAGGTGTAGCGGTTCAAGTCTGTAATCAGGCAGAAACTTTATTTTATGCAGAAGTTTTTTGTTTGCTAACATTAATTTCCCGGCCAATGCACCAAAACATGTTCTGGTTTCAGTGGTATTTAAAATGTCTATGCACTTGTTAGAATCACTTACTTATTTCTTGCTGTGAGATAGGACTAGGAGAAAGAGCAAAACAAGCTTAAAACCAAAAGAACAAAGAAAACGTTTATTGACAACTTAAACTGGTTCATGGGAATCAGAATGAAGCCTTTACATCACTTCTCTTCCCCCTTAACACCTTTTTTCTTTTCTCACCAACATAAAAATGTAGAGAGGACAAAACTCAAAGATTTCTCACTCTTAAAACAATCTTTCAATTCACTCAGGAAGAGGAGCTTCTCACTAACAAAAACCATGGAGACTCCCCTAGAAGACTTAAGTTTCTCGTCTTTCTTGGGGTGCAATCTCTACAAGTGCATCTGCCCGGGGGAAAAATCTGCACTTGCAAAAGCCCTCCATCTCACAGCTCTCCCAAAGCTGCGCTCCTGGGCCATATCAAATGCATGGGGTATTATATTTTAAGGATGAATGTTCAAATGCAAAAAGTTCAACTTCATTTGCCCGTTTTCATCTCTAGGAACAACAAGAATGCCACCCCCTCCCTCAGGCCAATGGGGCTTTACTATTTCATCTCTATCTCTCTCTGTTCCAATAGCTCCAAAAAGAAATTACAATCTTTGCCCCAGTCTCAAATTGAACTGTTCCAACATCCTCCCCCCCCATGATTTTCTATTATTTACAAGGCTAATTAGCGTCTATCACCATGGCTTACAAGAGAATTTTAGTCCAAGGACTCTACTCACTCTCCAACTAAAACCAAGACTTCTTCTTCTTTCATGTCACCATGCTGTTCCTCTACATTATCTTTTGCCAGTCTCTGTTTTCTTCTACTCGGGAGAAGATCAATGTCTGCAGATCTCAATCTGGGTCTTAAGGAGTTAATTCTCTCGCAGGCAAACAGACAGAATTAAAACACAGTAGAATACTAGAATCCAGGCTGAAGGCTAGGCTAAAGTATTGAAGAACGCAGCATCCAGGCTGGGCTCAGGTTCTCTTCAGTTCCCAAGCTGCTGCCAGTCTTTGCCCATATTGCTGGGCAGCCTTGCAGTCTCTGCTAATAACCCTTTATGAGAGCTGAGCTGGGAGGAACAGCCAGCATGTGGCTGCTGTAGTCCATTCCTTCCCCCGCTCAGTAATGTCCAATGGCAGTAGCAATTTTAGCCCCAGGCCTTCTCAGGAATGCAAAGAAAAACAGAACTCAGCTCAGCCAGTGTGGGCCCTCTCGGCCATGCGGGGGCCCCAGGCCCAGGCCTGGCTACGCCGGCCCCAGGCCCTGTCGGGTACGCGGGCGGCTCGCGGTGTGCAAGGAAAGAGACTCGGCCCGGCCGGGCCCAGCCCCCAGCCACGCGGCGGACCTAGGATGTCACCTTGAGCTTGTCGCAGAAGGAAAGAGAAACTTGTTTTTCCGGGCTTTCTTTTTAAAAGGTGTATCTCACGGAGGCGTAGACTTTTCTGATTGGTCTATTACTTCAGTGGGCTGGGTTCCATCTGAAACCTGCACACCGGGGCAGGGAGAACATCCAGCTGGATGCTCTGGAGGGTCCTGGCCCCCAGGAAGAAACTAGCTTTGACCCTCATCCATGGAGAAGAGCTGCCAAATATCCCTGGATAGACCAGGATTTATAAAAGAGTAAGACAGATAATAGAAAATAGTGTAGTGTGTCACTATGGTGAGAAACTTAGGTATGAGGGTGTTTTAGTATGGAATCAAGATGGAGGAAACAGGGCGTTGTCTCTTGCGCTTCTTCTTCATCTTGTCCATGTTCTGCAGTGTTGGTCGCACAAGGGTGATTGGTTAAAGGTTTGTCACAGTTTTAGTTATGCAGGTGGACAAGAAATAGTAATTGGTAAATAAAATCAAATAAAATAAGTTTCTATTTTTAATTGGTTAAAAGTGATTATAAAGGCTTTGAAACTGTGCAATCTGTAGCCAGTTTTTGGTGGTGGATTTTGCTGAGCACTGAACCCGGTCAGGACGTTGTCAGGTTTTCTGATAATGTATTAATAAACAAGAAGATCGAGAGCATAACGAGCATTTGGAGTCTTCTTCCTGAGACAAAACTGAGATAAATGGGCCTCCCCCGGTTGGGGAGTATCCCAAAGGCACCCAATGCCCAGAAGCAGGAATATCACATTAGTAAATAACTGTTGTTTCACTTGTGTTTCTTGTGCTGTGTTTCTTGTTATATTCATGTCCTGGCAAGCACATAGCAGTCTCTTCCACATACCTTCTCAAAAAAACCCCATCTTTCCTGCTCACATCCTCTTTCAGAAACAGTTCTTTGCTTTCTCTAATAAGAATAAGATATCTTTAATAATAAGATATATTCTCAAACATGTGTCATTCTTGTCTGATGAACTGAAAGGGATGAGAAAGGACTCAAGTTTTTTTAATAGCAGAAAAAGGAATTTTGGTATTGATGCTCTTCCCTATGTATGCTGAATCCTCCTTCTTTTGGTGTTATACCAGTATCATCAGCCTCAAGGCTATTCAGCCCCTGCCCCAACACCCTGAGAAAAAAGCCATGTCAGAATGTGCACCTGTAGTGTGTATCATATCTGAGGAAGCCTTGCTTAGACTGTTTTTCTCCTAGCAGCTTCTGGCCACTGGTTCACATGGCAGGGTGAAAAAGCAGGTGGGTAAGGTCATAAACCAGGCAGAGGCTTAGTCCTTCTACCAAAGTCAGCATGCATGCAATTCATGTGGTTCTGTAAATTTCTTTCAGCTCAGCGACTCTGCCCATAACCTTCAGGTGCCTGGAAGAAAACAACGGTGTGGACAGGCGCATCACAAGATTTGTGCTGCCTGTGGGAGCCACAATCAACATGGATGGCACTGCTCTGTACGAGGCCCTTGCAGCCATCTTCATTGCACAAGTCAACAACTATGAACTTGACTTTGGGCAAATCATCACAATAAGGTGACTTTCGAAAGAGTTTCGGGACTACAGAAAGAGTATCAGTTTTGTTGGCTTATCTGAGGTATGATTAGGTTCCTCGTTTGTTCAGGAGAGACAAAAAGGAAAAAAAAATAAGGGAAAGACAAGTTATACCACAGCTCCAGGTGTCAAAGCATATGTGAACACCATGTCTTTGAGGTTCCACTTGAGCCCTTCTTGCATGTCCAGGTCTTAGGAAAAGCTGTGGTGTGCAGTCTGTTATCTGGGGGTGTCTGGCAGAGGATGCCTAGCATTGTGTTGATGTCCCATGTGACCATTCTTCTTGGTGACCAGGTCAGAAAGGCTGCCAAGACAATGATGAGTTTGAGCTACTTCCTAACATTTCTGCAAAGCGACCACCTCTTCTCTTCCCTTTGCTGATAGCTCTGCTTTCCCGTTCCCTCTAGCATCACTGCCACAGCAGCCAGCATCGGAGCTGCAGGTATTCCCCAGGCAGGACTGGTGACAATGGTTATAGTGCTGACATCAGTGGGGCTGCCTACTGAAGACATTACACTGATCATCGCTGTGGACTGGTTTCTGTAAGTTCCTTGCTCAGCAAGCACGCACTCTGTGCATTCCTGCCAGTGCTTACAGACCTCATCTGTACTCCCGATGTCTCTGCTAAAAGCAGGCTCACTAACCTGTATCCCTGAAACGGTTGCACATTAGCCTTCTCTGCCAATGCTGGAGTCTTTGCCATGTACTTCAGTGACTCAAGGAATTCGAAGTCACTTGCTAATCAGCCTGGTGACCAAAGAGAATGTCCCCTATTTGCTTTATTTTAAGTGCACACAAAAATTATCTGCACAGTCATAGGAAAAGGTTGTGCCAATAATAAGCAAATCCACACTGAAGAATGGTAGTTTTGGGTTACCAAACACTGAAGGAGGGATGAGTCTGAGCTGTACAAAGTTGAAGAGTGTTTACACAGGTGTAGCTAGTCAGCCATACTGCTACATTTCAGCTTTCTTTCCCTTTTAAATAAAACCATATGGGACAAGAGATTTTATAAGAGTACTCTTAGGAACCAGACTGAAGAATGCATTTGTGCACTGTCCCATTTCTCTGTCTTCTCAAACACCAAAATCCTGACAGGTGGATACACTGTCAGTTTTTTCTCTCTTCTTCTGTATCTTGTATTGTTGGTTTGTAGCCAAAGAACCCAAAATCTTCTCCCAGCCATGGCTGACCGGTTGGAAACAGTTTTGCGGAACACCTTCACTTCTCCTGTGGATTGTGCATTAGAAGAGACTTGACTGGGAATATCCCTGCCTCCTAATAAGCCAAGTTACTTCTTGTGCTTACTCAGAGTAGATTACTTCAAACACATGCCACTGTTACCATGGAAGGATCTGATGGGGCACTGGACTGGTGACAAATTCAGCAGCTCGGACCTACTGTTGTGGTTGTGGTTGTGGAGAATATCTCATTGCAAAGGGTCTTTTAGATGTGCTGTTTTGCACAAAGAATCTGGTGTCCATGCTGAGGAAATCTGCATCCACAGCAGTGCTGTCAAGTTTACACCAGAATTTCAGCACTCGTAAAACAAAACGCAACTTAAGTGAAACAGATGTGGCAAGGCCATCTGAGTCTGCAGCAAAGCCTTTGGAAAGGACAGCGTCCATGTAGAAAGAGAGCAACCTTCCTCTTCATTTGTGTCAAGTCCAAAATTTTTCAGTAAGAAATCGGGAATGCAATAAAACAAGAATGAATGTGAATCTTGAGCTCAAGTATGTGAGTCAAGGAAGGCTCTCTGGGACTCATTTGCCTGTCAGCGTTAAAGTGACTTAGAAATTAGAATGATGTATTATTTGATGTATTACATATTAAGTAGATAATTAGATAATAATTAGATTATATTAAATTCATTATTAAAATTACTTAGAAAGCAGAAAAAGTTTCACTGAGGATATTTCTTGAAGTAATCTTCACCCCTTAACTGCTACTATGAAACTGTATTTCATTTTTCTCTCTGATTTTTCAGGGACCGCCTTAGAACAACTACCAACGTTCTGGGGGATTCTCTGGGGGCTGGCATTGTGGAGCATCTCTCCCGGCATGAGCTGGATGCACAAGACTGCGAACTTGGTAATTCTGGGATAGAGGAGAAAGAACAGCTCTCCCACCTGGTTTGCCCACAGAATGACACCCACAGGCACTCCAGGAGGGAGACAGCACTGTGAAATCGGGCAGCAGAGTGCAGATTAATGCTATAAAAAGTGAAAACTTGAAACTGAAGTCCAGAGTGGAGGACAGAGAAAGATCCATTGTGCAAGACACTCACTTTTCTATTACCTCTGCCACATGCAGTCTTCCCTAATCCTGTTGCTCCCCTTTTCTCTTTGAGTTGCATTAAAGAGGAGAAAATTAAACTGCAAAGAAAGCCTGATTTAGTCATTCTTATGAATGAATGTTAGAGTTAGATAGTTAGACCTGAGTAAGGAAGACCCAGTGAAGGAGATGGACTCAGAGCTCCTTTATTTCTGAACTAGTCAGGTGAGTTGGAACACCACCATCTGTGGACTGCACCAAAATGTTGCTGTAACTCTGTCCTGCAAGATACAGCTGCAAAGGCTTCACTTGGTTAATACCTTCACCCAAACAAGATTTGACCTCCTTGCTCACAGTCCTTGTGTTTGCAGATATGCATTTTATGCTTCCTGAGAGCTCCACTGGCAACCTGTTTGGTTTCAGATACTAGAGTCACCCACCTCCCTGAAATGTGGGATCATACAGCAAGGACAGCTGGCTGGTAAAGCCTGTAGGGGTCAATAGGCTTCTCATTAGTGGAAGATCCTAAAGGATTGTGAAAGATGCAAACAATCTAGAAGTTTATTATATCCATTATTCAGTCTTGAAACAGCTCTCCCCTCTACCAAGTTCTGCCAAAACCCAGTTAACTTGACTTCTCTTTGGGAAGGTCTTCTCATCCTGCTGAAACCGGAAGGTGAAACACAAAATTTAAGAACAATTTGCCCATCTGAGCAGCATTCCATGCCAGGAATGACTCCCTTCTATGCCAGATTTGTTCAGAAAACAGTTTTATTCCTCATCACAGGATTCCTAAGGAAATTTTTCCTGTGTTTATTTCTGTCCATTTTCAGAAGTGACTTCCCCTCAGTCACAATGCTCTAGAATGGGCTTTCCAACACCTCTGTCTTTCTGTCTCCTTTCTTTTATAGGCAGAACCAAATCACTTCTTAGTGCTTGCACGAGTTTGCTAGATCCCAGACTTAAGAATTCAGGATATATTTTTCAACTCCTACCAAATGGAATTCAGCTTCTGTTTAACACACTTGGACCTAAACCTAAATTACATCCATAACATCTCAGAGTTGAAAGATAGAAGTAGGGACCTGCTTCATCCATGCTCTCTCCCCCTTCCTTGGCATGGCCAGGAATACAACTGGTATCTCTCACACAAGTTAACAGGACCACTAGGACTTGTTCCACAGTATCCAGGTCCATTAACATCCAGAAAACGAATGTCTATAACTCAACCAGGAAGATGTTAAGGATCCACAGTGTTGGAGTTGCTGCAGTGTAGCTGTCCTGCTTTTGACAACGGCTAAGAGCAGGAATAGCAGTGAGCAGCCTCCTCGCCCACCAAGGAACTCTCTAAATTGGGCAGCTTTCACTTGAGGTCTGCCCATTCTTCCCAGCCTGCTGTGTCACTTACACCCCTCTATCCTGGCTTTACACACTGATGATTTTTATCCCTCGCCATAGCCATACACTCAGAGGTGCACATCGTGAAGGAAGACCTCAGAGGCATTGCAAGTGTCAACTTTGCCAATCACAACTGTACACTTGCCCATGCTGCCCTCCCCAGAACTAACAAAGCTTCCTCAAAACACATTTCTTGAGATGTTCAAAGCCAGGTCCTGAGACTCTTTTTAGTTGTTCGGAAACTGCAGGGTTATCTATCAGTGCTACCACATTCCACATCCTGTAGGCAGAGTATTCTCTTTTTATGGGCTGGACAATTATTGTGAACCTGATAAATGAACAAATGCATCTCTTTCATGTAAGACTGGTAGCAGAATAGGATAAGCTAGAAGTGTGTGGTGATTCTGTTTAGCAGTGGCTAGCTCCAGACTGTAAGGCAGCAAGTTGTTTGCTGATTGTGGAAGGCAGGTTGCTTATTTTGTCAAGAGATCTACTCTAGCAGGAGGCAAGTGAACTGGATAAAAAATTATTATCCTTGTCTTTGTAGCACTTTTTTTATCTTGTTTGAATATTTTTATAATATCTGCTCTTCTCTTTTCTAGACTAAACAGATCCCGTATATATATCACAGGTAATAATAATTCATGTTCCTCTTCTCTAGATTTTCTCCTTCTGTTCCACATCTTTCTTGAAGTGGAATGACTAAAATTTGACACAACAATCCAACTAAATATTTATTATTATTGAGCACTGAGGAAAGAATATTTTCTGTATGTTAAGATTTAGACCTTGGACTCATGTTACCATGGTTTGTTAGCAGGCTATGCATCGGCTGATCAGGATAACTGTCCCTGATGCATACATACAGCAAACTCAAGTCTGTTCATCTTATCCTAACTCTTAGCAAGGTTAGACTCTTACTTTGATGAGATGGCTCTATCTGAGGACTGGATCTTAATCAAAGGGTTTTCAGATACACTGCATCAGTTTGTATCTATAGTAAGCTAAGCCAGCACTCGCTTATCAATAGCACTGCTCAGCTGATGAGTCTAAACCTTCACAAAGAACAGACCCACTTATAAAACCCAATGAAGTGCTTTATGTTTTAAAAACATGATATCATTGACTCTAGTCCAGTGGTAATACATGGTAATTCCCACATCATTTTAAGCAGGAATGCTGCCTATCCCAACCTGCAATTTCTCAATCTGCATTTGTGCAGTTGATTATTACTACTGAAGTATAGTATTTTGTTTATTCATATTGAACTGCTTCTTGGTTTTCTTTTTTTTTTTTTTTTTCACACTATTTGTCCAACTTTTCAAGAAAACATTGAATTCTAATCCTGAAGAGACTTCCTGTATAAAAGGGCAAACTGAAGGATGAATCAGAAGATTGTTGGATTGGATTCTAGCTCAAATGGGAATTGATTCTGGGAAGTCCGATGGCTTGGGTTACACAGACAGTAGTACCAGATGGTCATAAGGGTCCCTTCTGGCTTTATAATATATGCACGTGCTTTCTCACTTAGAGATATTGCAAAGGGTCTTTCCAGCCCAATCATTTCTAAAAGCTATTTTTAAGGATCCTGATGATACTTTAATAAACTCAGCAGGAGTCTAACCTGTTTTCAGTTTCTGTTAGCAAACATGTACACATATCACAAAAGGGACTCTCCATACTATATCGCATCCACGTTCACAGATGTTCCCACAAAGCGGTACGCATCAAGCCTTGCCATTTGTGATTTCCTGCTTTCCACACAAGATAAACAGAGCACAGACAAGTAGAGGCCTCATTTTCCAACAATGTAAACCAGTCTTCCTTTGGGAATTTCAGAATCCAGTTTATAGCTTTTAGCTCTGGTGTTAATGTTATTAACCAGATCATGATTTGGATTATCTGTTTACAGCACCTGAACATCAAAGTTTGCATACATTTACATATATATTAAAGGGGTGCATGTGTGCAAGCATATGTATACACAGAGTCACATTTTTTGTTACTAACCCAAGAAGAAAAGCCAGTATAACAGTCTCACTACATGTAAAGCTGCATATTTCATTTTCATTTCATATTTACTCACCTTGGTTTATTCATTTAACCCCGTACTTAAAACAAAAACCTGAGGCTGCTCTACTTCATTCCAGAAAGGAGTCTTTCAAAGCCAGATTTCCCAGGAAGAAGCTCAATGCATGCCAATTTTGACTTGTACTTGCTGGTGTTGAAATGAGAACTTCTCAGTGTATAGAAAAAAATCTCCACTGTGTCCTTGTCCATACACATCGCAAAGACCCCCACCTGTCTTGGCAAAGGCCAAGCTTTCAGAGCTCAGTCAAGACTACTAAAGTATTTGTACTCCTTCCAAATCCAGTGCTGACCTTGTACTAACTCAGCTTTCAAAACTGGATAATTGAAAGGTATAATTTTATCCACTGTCTTTTAATATTACCAAATATTTGTGAGCTTATGCAGTCTTTACTGCAGTCGTTCTGCTGCTTCTACTCGCAGAAACTTTCTAAGTTTCTCCCATTTGCAAACAGATCTCTTCCTAATGATTATATATGGGATGAAACAGAGCTCTCTCAATGCATAAATACACAAATATTTCTTGGGTAAGGACATAACTCTTCAATACTAATTTGAAGAGAGAAAATCCAGGAAGAATATGGATTTTCAGTTAGACCACATCACTTTATGTATGTAATACATGCACATTGTTCCAGGAGTCAGAGCTGCCCGTGAAAGCTGACCTGAAATTGTATGTCCTTCTGCTCTGCCCAAAGAAGAACTGGAAATCAGTACTGTACAGTGTGTTCATGGCATTCATGCAATTTGACTCTGTTAATTCCTATGGGCTTTTTCTTCATGCTTTTATTTTCAGTGTTAATACAGATAGTTTCCATGTTTGAAAAATAAAGGAATTTTTTTCCACAATACTTTTCCTTTTTTTTTTTCCTATTATTTTTCCTTAGGACCATGACCTTCCAAAGTCAGAGACATTACTTTTCACATTATGTTTTATACTTTTTTATCTCTATGTGCCTAGCTCATGGGTCAAATATTAATCTAAGATGTAGACAAGGCCTTTCCCTAAAGCGTCTTTTCTGATGTCACCTTTGGCATATGTCCATAAACTGACAAAGCTACATGAGGTTTGCTTCATCTGCACCAGACAGCAAATAGGCACATACTTTCATCTGGAAAATCCACCCCCAAAAAAGGTTATGCGGAAGAGGTCTCAGAGGCTTAAAAAACAATGAGTTTACATTACTTGTTAAAATGTTGCATTAATGGCATGGCATATGCACAAAGTGAAAGGTGTTTGCTCTCCCCTTGATATCTCTTTTTCTTGTCTTTTGTTTGCTAAGGGATAGAAATCAAGCTGAACAACAGGGCTACTGGGGAATCACCAGTCCCACAGCACCTAAGAAAG
Source organism: Regulus satrapa (assembly GCA_013396955.1). NCBI lineage: Eukaryota > Metazoa > Chordata > Aves > Passeriformes > Regulidae > Regulus > Regulus satrapa. The sequence goes on along the minus strand of VWZN01017932.1, from coordinate 237,894 downwards.
ACAACAGCAGATAGAAGTCAGACAAGACAACATCAAGTGATAAGCAGGTCCCAAGGGAGGTGTGGGTCCCAAGGGAGGCTGCCCAAGGCCATTAAGGCCTAATAACCCACTTGGGGTGCATCTGCAATCTAGTCCACCCTTCCTGCCCTCCCGTGCAGACTCCTGTGTGGTACCACCAGCTTGGCTGAGGGGTCTCTGAAGATCCTCAGTCAAACTCCTCCACTCAGAGCAGAAGCAACTTGCGCAGGCTGCTCAGGACTTCGTCTGATTGGATTTTGAGCATCTCCAATGATGCAGGTTACACACACACTGTTCCAGCACTCAATCACCCCCATTGTAAAAATGTTTTTCTTTGTTTAAATAGAATTTCTTGTTTTTCGACGTGTGCCCATTTCCTGCTGTGTTTTCACCAAATACCACTAAGACAAATCTCAAGGCTTCCTTGAATCTTTAAATTTAATGTAATCTCTCAACAGGATCGAAAGATTGGCTGACAGGAACATCATGAAGCCCAGTGAAAAGAAATGCAATGCCCTGCACCTGGGGAGGAATAACCTCATGCCCCAGGACACATGGGAGGCAAACCTGCTGAAGAGCAGTTCTGTAGAGAAGGACCTGAGGGCTCTGCTGTCCCTGAATTGAACCCGAGCCACTGCTGTGCCCCTGCTTGTCCTGGCCTGGTGAGGTTCAGGGATGGGAACCTCTCAGCGCTGCTGAGGCCACAGCCGGTGAACTGTGTCCAGCTGTGGGCTCCCCACTACAAGCGCCACAGACAACACCATGGAGAGTCCAGCGGAGAACGGCAGAGAGGATGGAGGGGCTGGGCATGTCCCCTGAGGAAGAGCTGGGGGAGCTAGCACTGCCTGCTGAAAGAAGGCTCGGGGTGTCATAAATATAGAGCAATACCTACCGTGGGGAGATGGGAAGACAGAGCCAGGCTCTTCTCAGTACTGCCTGGTGACAGGACAAAAAGCAATAGGAACAAAAAGAAACACAGGAGACTCCCTTGGAATATCAGGGAATACTTTGTAAATTTTATAGAGAGGCTGTTGGAGCAGTGGCACAGGGTGATTTATAGAGATTATGGAGTCTCTATCCTTGGAGACATTCGGGAGCTGTCTGGGCAGTCGGCTGCAGGGAAGCAAGGAGGAAAAGGAAGCCTGGGCAGGGTCCAAAGCCACCAGTGCCGGCCACATCCCTCCCTCTAGCACCCGCCTGGCCGGGGCCGGGAGCGGGACTCGAACCTCCCTCACGGGCGGGCTCGGACGTGCCCGCC
>VWZN01017932.1:202838-233471 GCA_013396955.1 Regulus satrapa | reverse complement strand
TAAAAAAAAAAAAAAAAGGGAGGAGGGGATAGGGGTGTCCAGAACTTTAATTATGTCTTGCCTACATAATTTTGCCTCAGAACTGAAGAAAATATGATTATTGCTGAAAATCTAGTTTTAGCTGTTTAAACCAGATACTTTTAACTAAGTTAAGAAATTGTATTTTTAAAAACATCAAATAAGTAATTTCCATTAGAAGGAAAAATACAAGGACAGAAACATGGTGGAACAGACAGATCCAGGCTGGGTTTTGCTTTGAAGTATGGCTTTTTTTCCTTCCCCTCACTTTTCTTCATTTGCATTGTTCTGGACAGCAAGGAATGAGCAGTCCTTTTAAAGCTGAATTAATATGAGTTCACAAGTCAACTCCTTTTCAAATGAAGTCTTAGGCCTCCTACTGCATTATCAAAGCGCAGCCATGTTTTATTGCATTTTGGAAATACGCTACTGGTTTGGGGTTACTTGAATAGAAATATTACCCTATAACTTGAAAGGATTCAGTATTCCTAAGGTATAACTTGGGGATTGGTCTTTATATTTGATTGAGACATGGAGAACTGGTCAGTCAAGTCTATAGGAACCACACTGGATATCAGATTTGAGGAGCATTTATAGGGAAACACATAGAAAAGGAAATTCCTGTATAAAGGCCAAAATAATGAAACCTGGTGTCTTGCAAATGTGTGTCCTCTCCTTTCTAAATTGTAGCTTGTTCAAAACACAACTTAGACTCTCTCCTCTTCGTGCTGAAGAGCTGAAATTACATGTAACAGGAAGATTGGTTGTTGCTGGTTTCTTTTGGCTTTCAGGATTCGTATAAACAAGCAGCTCGAGGTTGAGCCTGAGGAGCCTGAGAACAAACAAAAAATTAGAAGGAAACAGAAGCGATCTAAGAAGGAGGCTGAAGAGGAGCCTGGAGCAAAGGACCAAGCTGTGGAGTTAGTACTAGATCCTGTATCTGCTTCTTCGAAGGAAGTTCTCATGGTAGAAGTAGAGAATGTGGTTCATGAAGATTTTCAGATCACAGAAGAGGTTAAAGTAAGTGAATTAGTTTGCAAGCTTAGACTTGTCCTGTAGAATTGCATCTTCTTAAAAGGAAGAGTTCTAAAATCAAGCTCTAATTTCAGGCTCCAGAAACTAGTTCCTCCTTCTCATGGTCACTACACAAGGGGATTATGTGAAAGTATTTTCATTATAGCATCTCAGTTCCTTAGAACTGTTGACTTCAAAAAGTTGCTGAATTAAGAGGCTGGTCTGTGCTTAAATCTGTATTATGATCTCTGTCAAGCTGAGTGTTTGCTCAAAGGTGGCTTGAATGTTCAGCCTGATCTTATCCCCTAGCCATGAGCCAGTCAAGTTCTGTGCATGCAGAAAGTCAGCCTGTCTGCCTTATTGCCTTTCCTGTGAGCAGGAACTGCCCCAGCACCAAGAACCATCACAGCCCACCACTGCATTGAGTGGTTGGAGTCTGGGGAATGTCATATTTGTACTGAGATCTTGCCTATCCTTTTCCATTCTTTTGCTGATTAAATTTTTATTGTGTTTATAGGCACTTACTGCAGAAATTGTTAAAACAATCCGGGACATCATTGCCTTGAACCCCTTATACAGGTACATCTTTCCCATGCTGCCTTGCTTTGGGAATAGCATGTTCTCAGGCTGGAACATGCTGACATCTTCTATACCACTTGCCTTTCTGCTGTAATGAAATAGAGAGATTTGCTGAATTGTCACATAGATTTTTAGTTTAGGATGTAAGCTCTATCTGTTGTTGGAATCAAAGTTTTGAAAACCTGATAAGCTGTTTAGAAATGAGATAGAAGTATTAAGTCTAGGCAGGTGATCTTTGTCTAAGTGAAACTCACTGCAATAAGAATCATTATCTGATCCATGTCTTATGAGAAAGATAAAAGTTTTGGAATATTGGCACAAAAAATCCTAGAAAACTGTTAGTAGAACATTTCAGGTACTTAGTTTTATGTATAGGTGATCATTCCTCTAATCAAGTGATCTATCTGTTTTTTACTGAGTATTGATATAGTCAAATTTCAGAAATATTAATTTGCTATGAAACTGAGCTGTGTTTCATTTTATAGCACTGTCATAACAAGTAAATTAGAATATTCCATTTTGAATGTAAATTTACAGAGCATTTTGAGGTTTTTTACCTTTTCTTTTCAGAGAGTCCGTACTTCAGATGATGCAGGCTGGACAGCGTGTGGTAGATAACCCTATCTATCTGAGTGACATGGGTGCAGCCCTAACAGGGGCAGAGTCACACGAACTTCAAGACATCTTAGAAGAAACCAGTGTAAGATGAAGTTTTAAATTCAGGCGATGCGAATGAAATCGGTACAGCTCTTGTATGTCACGGTTTCTTTACCAGCCTCAATACAGAAGAGACTTCAGTGCTACTTTTACATTAATACATTAATTCTATACATTAATATCAGTGACTAGGTTGCTGTTGAAGGATATAGTAAATCATTAGTACTGATTTACTATTGGTGAATCAGAATGCTCTGCATTTTGCCAGCAAGTAATTTTCTTTGTGTGCTGTGGAGTTGCTACGTGTTTGTCTTTCCATATCTGCAGGTGCTATAAAGCTCTCCCAGACAACCTGTTGGTGTTTTTTGCTCTGCCTTTCTTTCTGGGAGGGAGAAAGTATATCTCTATATATGTGTTACTTTACAAGGGTATGGCATCTCAAAACTCTTTTTGTGTCTATCTTTTCCAGATTCCCAAACGACTTTATAAAGCTCTTTCCCTTCTAAAAAAGGAATATGAGCTGAGCAAACTACAGCAGCGTCTTGGAAGAGAGGTAAGTTACTGGAGTAACAAACACCTTGTGAATGTTTATATCGTGTCCACCGTTGTGATGCTTAGTATGGGTACATGCTCCAAGGGTTACATTATTTAGATTTAAGGTTTTCTGTTCTTCTGTTAGAAATGTGGTTTTTTTCATTACATGGTAGAAATAACGTGACATGAGGCTACAGCATCTGCTGTTAAATTGTGTCCAAGTTGTAATTTCATGCAAGCAGATAAATCTAGAAGTCTGTAGTTTACCAAGTGTCTGTGTAACAATATACAGCCTAATGCTGCATATAGCATGTACTAGTGTAAATAGCACAACGTTATTTCAAACAGCCCTCTGCTAACTCCTGTGAACTGCAGTAGTTACTGTCTGTTGTAAGATTTAATCAGAATACAGTAACTGCATCTAAATGGTAATGAAGTTCATGAAGTACAAATATTTGAGTAAACCGAGCCATATTGTATTTATTAACTCCCAGTAACTGGGGCTTTTAGAAATCATGTTAAGTGCAAAATGCTTTTGGACCGGGATTGGAATTTTTGGAGATTTCTTAAGCAAATTTAACAGATGCAGTCTGTGGGGCCCGATATGAATCCAAGGATGCTGAGAGGGCTTATCAATGTCATTATTTTGTTTTTTCACTTATCTTTAAAGCACTGTGGTCATGGGGGAAGCAGAAAAAGGTAAATGCCATGCCCATCTCCATGAAGGAGAATTGGAGAGACTGTAGGTGTGTCATCCTGCCCTCAGTCCCTGGGAAGATTATGGGGAAAATTCTCCCATAAGTCCCGTACAGGCAAATGAAGGAGGACATGATCTGGAATAGCCAGAAGGGACTTCCCAAAAGCAAACTGCCTAACTGTCTTCTTTTATAAGAAGGCCCAGAGCACAAAAAGGAACATGGTTTAATGGTGAGCTTGGCAGTGCTAGGTTAATCATTGGACTCCATGATCTTTTCCTACCTAAATGATTCTAGCAATGACTGTTGTATACCTTGACATTTGCATGGCATTTGTTGAGGTCAACCATAACAGTATTCTGACTAATTGGGATGTTACAGTCTGGAAGTATGTAGTATGGGGTTGGTGAAGACATTGGCTATACTAATGGGCAGAAACAGTTGTGGTGTCAGTGTGGTAAACTTCAACCAGCTACTGGTGGATCCCCTTTGAGGAGTCAGTAACAACCTCCTTAAGCCCTCCCAAGAAAAATTCATAGTCCCAGGTCAGGCCTGGAATAATCAGGATAGAAAATACTTACATAGAAAAGAGCTTTGAAACCCCGATGTGCAGGAAACTTACCATGAATTAGCAGACTGTCCTTGTGGCAAGGAAGGCCAACTGCGTACTGGGCTTCAGTTGCCATTAGGCAGCAGGTAGAGAGTAGTGGTTAGCCCTCTGTTTTGTACTAAGGGCATCACATCTGTCTTGTCTCTGTCTTACTTACGCCCAGCTTTTGTTCTCCCCAGCACAAACAGAACATTGAAGCACTGAATCATGGCCGGTGAAGGCCACCAAGATATGGAGGGTGCTGGAGAATGTTGTTAAGTAACTTCTTGTGTTAGAATACATTGCGGATGAGTCCCAAGTTGTATTTTCAGTTGCTGGGAACATGGTAACTGGGAAGTATTTGTTTGATGGTAGATGGGCTGTACCAGGAGCATATTGGTTACTGTATTTGTTGCTTTGTCTAGGTTGAGGAGAAGATCAAGCAAACACATCGCAAGTATCTTCTTCAAGAGCAGTTGAAGATCATTAAGAAAGAACTAGGTCTGGAAAAAGAGGACAAGGATGCTATAGAAGAGAAATTCCGTGAGCGACTAAAGGAGCTGGTAGTGCCTAAGCATGTCATGGATGTGATTGATGAAGAGTTGAACAAGTTGGGCTTGTTGGATAATCACTCCTCGGAATTCAAGTGAGTGCATCGCCATGTCATGCTGTCAGGATCCGTTGGGAGGGTGGAACATCGGTGCAGTTCTATGAAGCACTTACTCCTCCCCTCCCCTAGCGTATCATTACATTATAGGATTTTTCTCCAAATTGCCTGTGTTTACTTAAATAGTCCACCTCTTTTAGGTCTTCTGTCTTCTCTTGCAGTCTGATACTAGAGATACAAAATGTGCAGTTAGTTCCTCATTAAATGTGCGCTGATTCTTTTTCTGCCCTCATTTTTGGCTTTTCTCCCTTGTATTTCGGTGTCTTCAGTAGATGTGAGAGAAGCTAATACACAACACTGGCTAAGCTACCTGAGGTGGTCCCTGAAGTACTGGGGCAGGGTTGGAATTGCTAAGGAATGAACGAATTTATAACATGTGTTCTGTGATGTGAATTGTCAGAAACCAAAGTTAAATTGAACATTTCTGTTCAATGTTGAGTATGAGTATGTATGTGCTAGGCAATACAGCAGTTGGTGTACTCATCTGCCTTCTTAAATGTTCTGTGTCTCTGCTTTTGAAAGCATCTTTTACAGTGTAAAAGACTGTGCTGGACTGCAAGCATGCCTTTGGATGAGCAGCATCTTGGCAGTCATAGAAATGACATACTGGGCTTCACAGGCAGCATTAGTACCTTTCTGTTCCAGTCAGAGTTTTAGCAGTGGTTGCAAGTTTGCAAAGGAAGTACTCAGGAGAAAAAAGCCTAAGCTCTGGTGGCATGGCAATTGCCATCAGGTGAATCCTGGGCCCAGACAGCCCAGCTGTTCTTTCCTGTGTACATGACTGTGCACATCTTGATAGTTACTGCATTGTGCAGACCTTCCTGTACATTTGAATTCCTGATCTAAGTGCACAATTTTAGAATTGTGAGTAGTGCTTTGACACACCTGTGTTCTCTTCAGTTTGTTTATGCTGATTATCTCTACTGTTAGCTTCCATACTAACATCATTATCCTAGTCCTAATTTTTTCTCTGTGGTGTTGTATATCCAGCTGTTTTTTCTCACTTCTGAGCCAGGAATCTTTCATCTTTACTGTCTTAGTTTACTGTGGAGACAGAAAATTTTTTCTACTTTTAAGTTTTATCCTGATCCAGGTAGCTGACGTGGTGCAGATCATACAAGCAGTCCTGTTCCTTTTCAGACAGGAGCCAGCCATGCACCAAAACAATTATACAGGGAAGTTGTGTGCAGAAATTTATCTTTTCGCGATATATTGGAGATTTTTTGTTTCAGAAAAGCAAAAGCTTGGAAAAAACTTTGGTTTTTTTGTGGGGGAAGGGACAAGGGATTGAAGACTGTGAAAAAGGTTAGCAGTGACTGCCCAAATAGTGATGTTCTTTTCATAGCCTCACTTCCATGGGTAGTGTATATCCTAGTTGTTCTAGATGAGGTTGTTTTGGAAGGTGGTAGAGGAAGACACGAGCTGGTGAATCACTCTCATTTGTGTGTTTCTGTCAGTGTTACACGGAACTACTTGGACTGGCTGACATCCATCCCGTGGGGTAAGTGTAGTGAGGAGAACCTGGAGCTGGCCAGAGCCCAAGCCGTTCTGGAGGAGGATCACTATGGAATGGATGACGTCAAGAAGCGAATTCTGGTAAGGCAGGAGTAGGCAGTATGTCCCATTTCACACTCTGCTTAACATCAGGCATTTTGGATGTTTCAGATTGCAGTCTCCATTGAATTGGTGTTAATTCATGCATCAAACAGAAAGCTCCATGAAAGACCCAAATGTTCTGGTGATCCATTAATGTGCTTAATTACTTGTGGCAGTGAAGGTCACATTCTCATTTCAATCTGCAATATTCTGGTTTGCACTTAATGCTAGGCAAGTAAGTTTCCAAGGGAATCAGTCTCTGGATTTTTTTCCCCACTTGCACAGTCATTTCTTCACTGTAAGTGAAGAAGTAAGATAATCAGTTGAGGTTTCAGTTCTGAACTGTGATCTTTTGATTCCTCAGCTGTTCAGTGTTACTTGAGGGTTGTCTGTCATAGAAGTAACATTAAACAAGCTTAACTTAGCATATGGGAATGGTACAGTAGGAGATGCTCACATGTAGCTTGAGAGACTCAGGTGAGAATAAGGGAAGCTGGGAGAAGAACTAGAACTCTGTCTTCTCACTCCAAGGCAGTGGAGAGAGAGACTGCTTCTTCTGGTGAGATGATACAGAGCACAACCTGGGGACAACCAAGCATGTAAATAACCAGAGAGAGAACAGATGCGTCAGTATCCTGATTTAGCTTCTCCCCTTGCCCTCCTTTAAGTCCTTTGAGGACCAGTTTTGTTTATGATGCTTGTTTTGTAATCACTGCTTGACCTGATAACAAATGTGTTTCAGTATTGCTGACATTCCCTTCTGTTCAGTGCTGGTGCTTTATCTGTTCTACAGGAATTTATTGCAGTCAGTCAGCTGCGAGGATCCACTCAGGGGAAGATTTTGTGTTTTTATGGTCCCCCTGGAGTTGGTAAAACCAGTATTGCTCGCTCCATTGCCAGAGCCCTAAACAGAGAATACTTCCGCTTCAGTGTTGGAGGGATGACTGATGTAGCGGAAATAAAAGGACACAGGTCAGTGTAACTTGAGAAGTTTCTCTATCCAGCAGTTTGTACTAAAGTAAATAGGAACCTAACTGAAGTTGGACAATAAATGTAATTTTCATCTCTGTTCTGCCAACGCTTGCTGACAGGAGTTGAGATACAGAAGGAGGTGAAAATTATAGCAAAGGGTGGAGTTTGGAACATAATTCTGTTTGTGCTTTTAAGTGCAGTTGCTTCCTGTTTGTTGTATATTCTCAGCTTTGAAAAACTGAGTGAGCTACCCAAAACCATTTGACTGATGCCTGTCTGTAAATGTCAAAACTAGAGAATGGTGATAGTTTGAGCAGGGTCATTCACATGTGTGTTCAGGTGTGATTGAGACTTGGTTTCTGAATAATCAGGACAGAGGTGCTGCATGAGGAAAACCTGGAAACAAGAACATTAATGAGGAGAACAAGAAGTGAATTTTAAAAAGGTAGATTTGACCCTTCTATAGGTTTATTTTCCTTCCATATACAAAAAAATCCTAGAATAGTTTGTACTGAAAGTGACCTCTGGAGATAGTCTAGACGATTCCCCTGCTCTAAAGCATGTTCAATCATAGCAGGTTGCACAGGGTGGTGTCCACACAAGTTTCAAATGTTTCCAGAGAAACAGATCCCACAGCCTCTCTGGGCAGCCTGTTCCAGGGCTCTGCCTTCCTTAATGTACAGAAGTTTTCCCTCATATTCAGGTGGACCTTCCTGTGTTTCAGTTTGTGCCCATTGCCCTGTATCCCATCACTGGGTACCACTGGCAGGAGTCTGAGCCTGTCCTCTTGACACCCACCCTTCAGATATTTTTGCACATGGATAAGATCCCCTTTTGGTCATCCAAAGGCTAAACAGGCCCAGCTTCCTCAGCCTTTCCCATGAGAGATGCTCCAGTCCCCTTCGTAGCCCTCCACTGGACCTTCCCCAGCAGTTCCTTGTCTTTCATGAACTGGTAAGTCCAGAACTGGACACGACACTCTAGATGTAGCCTCACCAGAGCGGAGGAAAGGGTCTGCATCTGAACATAAAACCAGCAGTGTTTTCAAGCCAGTAAGAATAGCCATTCTGTGGAGTAAGTTGAACCTGCCCTACACACAAGCAAAGAAAAATATTTTCTGTGTTTTTCAGATGTTCTCTGTTCTGCCCTCTTGGCCTTTACTCTGTTGTTACCCTCTTTGCTTCTGCTTGTTTCTGGATACCAGAAACAGTCTCTAGCAGGAAGATTATATTTTGCTATTAACAGTTTGTGTCTTTTGATTTACACTGGTCTTTTTTTCCCCATCAAGTGAGGAAGTGAAATGTTACCTCTTCTAACATTTCTTAGCCAAAATGCATGAAAATTAAAATATCTCCATTGTCACCCTATCCTCTTCACTTTTCTCTAATTGAGAAGTGGTTTAAACTAAAGATAAAAATTGTAGTCCAGGAATATTTTGCCAAAATTTATGTCAATTCATTAGTAGAAACAGATTAGTGAGTCTTGGTGCTTAATATGGTGATGGAGAATGCTTTTAATAGATGTTAAAGAAATAAAGACTTGTTTCCTGGCAGGATATACTTGTTATGCCAGCTGTGTGGTGTATGCTCTCATATGGGCTGTGCTTTTCAATGGTTTCCTAATACAATCTCTGGTAAAACAGGAGGACATATGTTGGAGCAATGCCAGGAAAAATCATCCAGTGTCTGAAGAAGACCAAGACAGAGAATCCACTTATACTAATTGATGAGGTGAAGTATTTAGTCTTTCTTCTAGGTTTTGCTCTTAAAGACTTGTATCAATTTATGATCCCCATAGAAAAGGTGAAGCAGTAACTCTCCTAAAAATCCCAGGTTCTTTCTGTTTATATGAGGCTGGGCTCTCAAGTTCTCTGGGTGACACTGTTGCCTTAGATGCTTTGTTTTTCTCTCCTTATAACAGATTTCAGCTTTAAAATTCTGTTTGTGTCCTTCTGATGTAATTACAGCTGTTTGGATCCTAATGGACCTGGCTGGATATTCAGAGTTTCTATAGTTCCTGTATTTCCTACATAGGTGTGGGTACAAATCCACTATTGCCTGCGTGATTATTAGCAAGAGTCACTCTCTCAGTAGGTCTAAAGCAGGACTCTAAGGAATAAGATGCTTACAGTCAATGTGTGGTCTGATTTGAAAATAAATGAGTCAGGTCTAGCAGCCTAATGCTTTGTGGAAAAGCAAATAAGGACAGGATATAACAGCAGCTGCTCAGAATAGACTGAAGGTCGTTCTGGCCTTCTTGTGTGCCATAGCTGGGAAGGACCAGTAGCAGATTCTTGGGAATGGTATGGAGGACCAATAAAGTGTCACCTGTTGCAGTGTGATGTAACCAGTGAGTATTGTGATTTGAAAGGTAATGGAACCTGTAGGTTATGACACTTGAGTGGTGTTGGCCAGAAGACCTGCCTTGGCTGTAGAGCAAATTTCATTAAAGCAGTCCAGTTAACACTACTTGAAAGGGAGAAACAAGCTCCAGTGGCCCTGTTTATATCCTCAGAAGATATATTCACAGTGCTGGGAAGAGTAGTGACCTTGGCCATGGTCCTGGGCAGCTGGTGGCCCTATATGAGCAGTGAGATTGGTCAAGATGACTTCAAGAAGTCTCCATGAGCCTAAATCAACTTATGACTGTGACAACAGCCCAGGTCACTAATCTGGCTCTGCTTGAATGGCTGTGTGTAATATTTTTGCACCTTGGACAGAGTAAGGAGAATGTCTGAGCTTGCATATTTAGGGAAGTGGTGTAAACTAGCACTCTAATCCTCTCCCTAGACTAGAGTAAGTGTTCTGATCTGTGCCTATCTCCACTTAATGAGTACTAGCCTACTACTAGTAGTGCTTATTGTATGGACATTAAGACTTTATAGTCTTAATGCAATAATTTTCTGCAATACTCTAAAGTCCTGTGTGTTCTCAGGTATGTTATGTGCTCACACAGGAAGGTAGTGGGGACTTGGATGAGTGCACAGAAAAGTGGTGGACTCATACTGGATAATAACGAGCACTCGTGAAGATTTTCAGATGGAGCCTTGAAAAAAAATGGCTTGAGAATTTATCAGGGTAGGAAACTTTTTAGAGTAATCAATTATTTTCCCCCACAGGTAGATAAAATAGGAAGAGGCTATCAAGGGGATCCATCCTCAGCCCTTCTGGAACTGTTGGATCCAGAACAGAACTCTAACTTCTTGGATCATTATCTTGATGTTCCTGTGGATTTGTCAAAGGTATTTCTCTTTGCTGCAGAGGTTGTAGAGCCAGATTGTAAGAATATGTATCAATGCAGAGATTTCATGTCCGTGAAAAGATGCTGACATTTTATTCAGTTGGAAAGTAAGGTGAAATATTAATGGTACACAGCTCTCTCTGCAGGAGAGAGTTGGTTTTAAATGAAGTGTCTCTTCACATATGCTGGTGATCATGTACATGAAAAAACATAATCACCAGTATATGTCCTGTAGCCATAACTCCCTGTAGAGCCAGGGACTAACAGATGTGTGGTCTCCACTAGAAAAGGCAAATTTTCCTTTACATGATGATTGGCAGAGCTGCTGTCAAGGATGGTGGCCTAATGCTGCTATTAAGCTTTTGAAATTGGTCATCTTTACACACTGCCGCACTTTTTGTGCAGCTGACATAAATTGCAGAATCGACACATTAGGAGTTTATTTTGTGGGTAGGGAACATACCCATGTTTTCATCCCTTTCTAAACATGTTCTAAAATATAATTCCACAGAGAGGGTGATCTTGCTCTAGCCCTTCAGACAGAGAAACACAGAATTTAGGAACTAGTACTTGGAGTAAAGCAGTATGTTAATTAAAGTCTTTAATAGGATCTTTTAATGCTTTCAGGTACTTTTTATTTGTACTGCCAATGTAACAGAAACCATTCCCGAGCCACTGCGGGACAGAATGGAAGTGATCAATGTGTCAGGATATGTAGCAGAAGAGAAACTTGCAATTGCAGAGGTAAGAGAAATCACTGCTGTGCTTTATGTGAATTACATCTGGTACATTTTTTTTGGCAGATTCAGGCTTACATATTTACATCCAACTGTGACCAAAAAAATAGGCACATGGTATTTTTGATAGAGTTCCTTTGATTTGAACAAGTAATTAAAGTAACTCCAGTGTTCCTTAGGCTGTGGACACCAGAGAGCAGCATTGAGCTAACTAACAGCAGAAAGTTGAGTGAGTTGGAACCACTAGGCTTTTGTCACAAATACTACGAGAAAGATGTGGGGGATTATTTCTTTCAGAGATACTTGGTCCCTCAAGCACGAGTTCTGTGTGGCTTGGATGAAAAAAAAGCTCAGATCACATCAGATGTCCTGACTGTTCTCATCAAGCAGTACTGCAGAGAGAGTGGGGTGAGGAATCTGCAGAAACAAGTAGAAAAGGTGAGGGAAAGTTATATGTAACTGTGACCACTGTGCATCAGCCTTCTCAGCTTTTTCTACAGAGATAAATTACTATCTCATCCAGGTATTGAGGAAATCTGCCTATAAAATTGTGAGTGGAGAAGCAGAGATGGTCCAAGTAACACCTGAAAACCTGCAGGACTTTGTAGGAAAGCCCATCTTCACTGTGGATCGCATGTATGAAACCACTCCCCCAGGAGTGGTGATGGGTCTGGCCTGGACAGCTATGGGTGAGACAAAATTAATTTTGGGTTAATGTCTACATTTCTGTGTAATTTTCAAAATCTGAATGTAAACATTCAAACAGAACTGTGTCCGCTGACATTCTTCTGCAGGCACCAGTAAAAGGCACTCCCTTTGGCCTTTGGATCCTGCATACTAACTACTTCCTTGAAGAAGGGAGCCTTTCTTATGCCCTTACCCAGGCTCATCTTGGCTTCGGGCCAGTGTGTTTTCTCTTTAAGCTCCATATCCCATACAAATTACATACATTAGGAACATCAGCAGCAGGAGGTTCCACTGTGACACACAGCACAGCTGAGGGATGCTGTGTCTCATCAGTGATGTGCAACACTGATGGTGCAGTGATGTGCAACTTGTGGTGTTGAGGGCAGGTTATAGGTGTTCAGCACTCTGTGGAGGGGGTGCCGTTGGCTGCTTGCCGTTCATTGGATTACTGCCCTAGTAACTTGGGGGCTTATGTGCATTATAGGATGGAAATACAGCATACAGCAAAGGAGACGAACCTTTGCATATTCAAATCGACTTTGGGTAGAATTAAAGTAGTTAAGAGGGAGATTATCCCTCCACCCTTATGGTGGAGAGGGTAAATAGATACTGGCACTGGAGAATTGAAGTGGCTAAAAGTGTTTTATTAATTAATCTTACTCTCTGGAGAAAACAAAGAGTATGAAACCATTATAAGAACTTGATTATTTCCATTAAATAGGGGTTGCATCTGTTTTCCTAGAAGGTGAAGTCCAAAAAAGCAGTGAATGGAGACTGTTGAGATTTCTGTCTGGCCTTCCTGAAGGTATTTGAGGAACAGGAGCTCTCTGCTCCTGTTCAGCAGCTCCCTGCTCGAGGGCTAGTGTCTCAGCATCAGTTCCAAATGCCTGACATAGTTTCTGCATCATCAAAACATTCTGGTTTAATTTTCCTTTAACTTTTTTCAGATGTTGTTTTTCTTTTCTTTTTCAGGAGGTTCTACTCTGTTTGTTGAAACATCCCTGAGGCGACCCAAAGACAAGGAGAACAAGGATGGGTCACTTGAAGTAACAGGGCAACTGGGAGATGTAATGAAAGAGAGTGCCAAAATTGCATACACATTTGCAAGAGCCTTTCTGATGCAGAAGGACCCTAGCAATGACTTTCTTATGTCTTCTCATATCCATTTGCATGTGCCAGAGGTAAACTGATGCAGAGTTCACAGAGCATGCACAGCAGCTCAGCTGGTTTGCTCCCCTAGATGTAAAGCTGGAAGGCACTTCATTTATCCATATGTTATGCAGAATGCCTTCTTCTAGCAGCAGAACCCAGGAATGAAAATGTTTTCTTCAGACTCCTGTGAAGGTCTTCATAAGAGACATGTTTTCATCCCTTTCTATGGCAAGGATGTGGCAAGAATACAGGGCCTTGGATAATTTTCTAAACGAAACCTAAGCTTTCACTGTAGCTGTTGGTCCTGATGTCCAGTAGGGAAACCATGACATAGAGCTAAGTGATTTGAATAAATACTTGGATGAAGTTACAAGGACATCAAAGTTTAGGTCTCTGTGTTACCAGGTGTTCTTAAAGGCTTCAAGTCATTTATACTTAATTGAAAATACTAGTCCTGATCTCTGTGCCATGCTTCCTAGTCCACGTAATTTGAGCTCCAATATTTGGAGCTGAAAATAAATGTACACCAGTGCTCAGAGTGGCTTATACATTATGTAACAAGCTTTGGGGAGGTGCTTTACTGAAGACAGATTTTTGAGCTGTGATTGTGCCCCAGCTTTTTTTCTGGACTACTGAGTGTTCTGTGTGCAATGTCTTTGTTGCAGCTTGCTCTGTCCAGGTACTGCATTGTTGTCTGAATTTGTTTCCTGAAAGATGAGAAAACAGCAGACATCATCTCTCTCTACTCCCTCTCTGATTTCCTCTACTCTTACCTCAAAGAGCTTTGATCTCATAAATCCAGACTGTCACTAGTTAAGGCCTGAATTTTGAGGGGCTTGACACAATCCCCCTTTGATGTTGGCTTCTGTTCCTTGTTTCCATGGCTGGCTTTGGTCTAACAAAGAGCTTCAAAGTGTTTGTGCTCTTTTTTCCACTAATGTTGCTTACTCAAAGACCTGAGCCCAATGAGTATGGTGGTGGCATCAGGCTAGAAACCACATTGTGGACTCATGGATTACTCCTCATGAATAAGGTGAGGAATATCACAGTTGTTAATGTATCAGCCAGTTCAAATAGCAAGATTCCAATGGTCACAGATGCAAAAACCTTTGTTAGGCTTCATGAAATTTGGACAGTGTTAAAACAAGGACGAGGGTACTATCTGGCTATGCTGCTTCTTGAATGAACAGGGCAATTGTGCTTTTTTTTTTTTTTTTTTAACAGGGAGCAACCCCGAAGGATGGACCAAGCGCAGGATGTACCATAGTAACAGCTCTGCTGTCCCTGGCCATGAATTGCCAAGTGAGGCAGAATATAGCCATGACTGGAGAGGTGTCATTGACTGGGAAAATTCTTCCTGTTGGTGGAATCAAGGAGAAGACGATTGCGGTGAGAGCTGTTCTCTTTTGTCTCTCTGCATTGTCCACAGGAGAGCCCTGGGTACAGACCTGTCTTGGCAGGAGCAGCTCTGCTTTCTGTGCTACTTCCAGGGTTCATTTAAAGGTTCTGTAGAATTGTGTGTGCTAAGGGTATTGATGGGGTAGGTTGGTCTTACAAGCTGTTTCTAACTCCTCCTTTCATCCCAGGCTTTATCCTCACCCAAGCAGGACGCTCAAAACTCTGTAAAATAGCATGAATGTTCTAAGCAATCCTCCAAGCTGCTGACATAGTCCCAACAAAAATGCCTGCCCCCTCACCTGAGGGGTGAGATGAGCAGCTGAGATGGCAGTGAGAGTGTATGTGTTTTGGGGCTTGAGGGGGGATACAGAACATGCTTCACCCTGGTGGTATCTGTCAGGAATGCCCTTGGTGCCCTCCAAAGAAGAGAGTAAAGCTGGATCATAGCCCAGAGTAACTGCTCTGCTTTCAGAAGTGGGGATAGGTGTTTCTGGTACATGGAAAGATCCCTAGCCCAACTTTTTCTCCCCGCAGGCGAAGAGGGCAGGTGTTACCTGCATCATTCTGCCATCAGAGAACAAAAAGGATTATTATGACCTTGCTGGATTCATTACAGAAGGACTAGAAGTGCATTTTGTGGAGCACTACAAAGAGGTATTTGATATAGCATTTCCACAGCTGGATCTCACTGGAGGATGACACGCTGTGCCCTGGTGGCTGGAAGGTGTTCTGTCCCTAAGCAGTCAGCCCCAGCCTAGAAATGGGTGACCAGGGGCAATCCTGAAGTGGGACATGAAGCTATTGCTGCTGCGCAGCTACCAAAATGAATTATGGTTCTGCTACAATAAAGTATTTCTCAGTCTTTAATACTGAATTATGATCTGCAATAAAGGATTTCCAATTTTGCCAGAGGAATGGGCATGTTACCAGCCACCAGCAGTGGGGCTAGTCTGGTCTTTTCTCGTTGAACATGTTTCAGGTATTTCACTGTAAATTTTTGTATGGCTTGTGGAAAAGGACTGAACAGTACACTCAGAGCTAGGCTGCTGCACAGCTGTTATTCCTGATGTGGTAGAAGGTAAGTAGCTCTCAGAATCTGTCTGTGCTTAGAAGCCTGGGCTAGGCTGCCAGGACACTGAAATCCTAAGATAGTTCAGCACAGCTGGTACATTCAGCTGATTAAGGGGCATGGTTCTCCAGGTTCAGTCACCAGGTCAATACCACCAGAAGATCTCCAGGCTTAAAGAGAGCAGTGCAATGCTAAACAGCAACATGCTCAGTATCACCAATCAGCAGCACTGTGCCGCACCACAGATGGGCTGTGCCTCTGCAACAGCTGTATCATATTCAGAGAGTGAGAAAAGGAATTAAGTGTCTTGACATGACTGTTGTACATCAGTAAACAGTCTTGGGGGCCAGAGAACTTGAATACTTCATCTTCTAATGAACACTAAGAAAAATAAAGAGGAGAAGAGTAATAGCATGGAGTCTAGTTGAAAAGTATTTTCTCAGCTAAGAACAGCTCTTGTCCTCTCACAGCAAGGGAGCCCTTAGAAGCGAATAAAGAACCCAGCTACCAAAGTCCAGGGAGCTCTTGCTGACTCGAGGTGTATTTTATGACTTGCTAAGACACTGCAGAAAATGGGCCTGAATAGAGGGGTACAAGGGGAAACAGGAGCAGGCTAAGCTAGCTGCGTGAGGAATGGGGCTGATGTGCCCTTGGGAAGAAGTGCAAAGTAGTTACTATTTTTAACAGCCATTTTTGCTCACTTGACTTCCCTCCTACCAGCATCTAGGTCTGAAAACAGACTAGGCGGTGAAAGGCATTATTTCAGGTACTTCCACAGCCAGAGACTGCACAGTCACAGAGGACTCCCCTCTAGAGTAAGTCACAGAAGCACCAGTATTAGCATCTCCAGCTGCAGCTACAATAAACCACTGACCCAAATTTTTGCTAGCTGAAGCTCAGGACCCTGTCAGCATCCCTGAGCAGCACCCACTGAAGTAGGTGTACCAAGAACACTCACTACCTTTGGGTAAAAAGGACTTTATTGTTTTGCGGCCTGAGCAACTCAGTCCTTCTTTGCAGCAGCTTTCCTCATGGCTGCCAGGACGTTGCTGAGTTCCTCCCGTTTCCTCTTGGCCCGAATGTGAGTGCCGACCTGCAGGGAGAAAGCAGAGCTGTCAGCTCTTGCCCAGCGCAGACTGGGCAGACCAGGACTGCCCCAGGCATCACTGCCATCCCACCTCAAAACCAGGCAGAAACTTCTGGAACGACAGACTTCACCTCCAGCCATCATGTCTCAGTAGTACCTCAACAGTTATTTAGGACACAAAAGGGGCTGCTTTCAGCTCCCATAACTATTACAACTCAAGGAACCCCACCCGAAGTCTCCTGGTTAATGGCACCCAACCCCCATCAGTACTGCTCTCATCTTTCCCACTGCATGCAAACCATGGAGAAACAGATGACAAGCCTGAATCCTTGAGCTCAGGGCCTTTTTGGCAAAGTACCTCTGCATCCATCTCCTGCTCTCCCACCCACCCCAAGGAATATTCTCTCCACTCCCTAATATTACAACACTAACTAACTTCCAAAACAAATTAAAAGAATAAATGTAATAATTAAAAAGCCAAATATTCCTAGGGGGAGAGAAGAAAACCAATAGAAAATTTTTTGCCATCATTCTTAGTTGACTGACCCACCCGCTTCTTGATGAACTTCAGAGCACGTTTATCCTTGGACACCTTCAGCAACTCCATTGCACGTCGCTCATAGGGCGCGAAGCCGCAGACTTCCCTGATCATGTCTCGCACAAACTTGGTATGTTTGGTCAGGCGCTGTGGGAGGGGAGACAGGACACAGGTTACAAAGCACTACACACTGGCTGATGCAGAGGAGACTGAAAGTCTTGGACTCTTGGCTAGGCCTCAAAACCAGCTCATGCCGTTGGCGTGTCCCAAGAAAATGTGATCCCTGGCAGGTCCTGCAGAGCACGGGAGTTTGGCCCGGTGTCTTCAGGCTTGGGTCCGGATGTGCCACACACTAACACGGACAGCATTTTTGGAAAAAGCAGGTCCATGAGCTAGTCAGGGTTTGCACTCCAACACACGTCGGACACCACAGCTACAAAAAGCACTTATTAAGAGTCTATAATAAGCCCAGATGCAGTCACGTCTCATAACAAGCATCTATCGGACACGGACAGCTCCTAGTAGGAAATTCCGGGCAGTTTTGTGGGGGACTGCCTGCTGTTACCAAGAGAAGCACAACAGGACAGATTCTTGAAGACACACAGCTTTCACAGCCACCCACCGCCCTGCCTGGCCCAGGCAAGCGCCCCGTCCTCCCCGCAGTCGCGGGCAGCGGGCGGGTTCTCAGCTCTCCGGTCTCCTCACAGCGGGAGCGCCGAGCCGCAGTCCCGCGGGACGGGGCCGGAGGCGATTGGCGACTCCGCGCCGGACATAGGAACACAACCGCCCTACATTCGGGGGGGCAGCCGGCCCGTTCGGCCCCCGAGAGAGGCGGGCCCGGGGCACCGTGCGCCAGCAGTCTCATACTCACCCCGCGGCGGCGACACTGCCGGGGCTTAGATACGTTCTTGGTCACCTTATAGCCCTTGTTAAGGCCCACGGCCATGGGGTAGCGGATGGCCATGGCTACGGCGCCCGGGCCCGATGGACGCGGATGGACACGGACTCACCCAACCCGCACCAGCGCCACAGCGATGGCGCCGCACCGGAAAGAACGAGCGCGCGCGGCACTCCGGGACGGGACCATTTCCGGTGGCGGGCGGGACCGAGAGCGCGCGGGGGAAAGGACGAGGGAGAGGGCGCCCCCTGGCGGCACGGCCTGTGTGCTGTGAGGGGCTGGGGAATCGCCCCGCGGCCGGGTCACTGCTGTGAGGGGACAGCGGGGATCGCCCCGCGGCCGGGCCATGGGGGGTGTGAGGGGACAGCAGCGATGAGAGGAGGGTCACTCCGCAGTGGGGGTCCGGCAGAACTGCTGGCTCCCCTCAGCTGCGGCCGGGGGGCTCAGGGTGCCCACCCTACAGGGCCGCACAGTTCCACACATACCGACTTTTCCCCCATAAATTATAACTTTGATATTGCTTGACCAGAATCTGATAACATTTGACAGACAAACATAAAGGAACAGATTAAACGATTCTGTTGGACTAAAAGCTACTGGATTCTCTTATCTCTGAAAGAGATCTGAGGTGAACATGTGCAACTCAACTGTTTTCTGTTTCCAAATACAGTTCTATTTAATTTGTTGAAATAGAAAATATTTACTTGAAATTGAAAATACTGGAACTTTACATTCTGCTGTGGAGCTGTCTTTGCACGGCTGGTTCCTTTCACCCCAGGGCAGCAGTTGAACTCGGAGCTGCTGGACCCCCTCATGACACAGATTCCAGCAGTGAGGAATGTTCCTGGCTTAGACGGTGGAAAAGGTCTGACTCCGATGCCTTTCTCCACAGGAGGGCAGAGTATGAATAGGCATCTGTAGGGTGGGGGTGACCTACACAGGCAGAAGGAACTGCCTTTCTGAAATACTTCCTAATGCTTCTGAAAATCAACAAAGAAAAATTACAAATGCCAATTTTGTTGTCAATCTGCACCTCTAAAATCAACACGAGTTTGATACCATCTTTGCTACTGAAAACTATGGCACAGGATAGCTAAAGGTCCTCCCCCCTCCACAAGCTCGAGGCTCCTTGCAGGAGGAGCTGCTGCAGCCCTGGGCTGGAGGAGGTGTCACCTTTCCTGTCACCTTTCCTGCCGTTGCCTTTGTGCATGGAGCTGCCTTAGGGTGGCTGCTCACTCACCTCTGGGTGTGCCAAAGAAAGGCCCTTGTCTGCTCTGGCCCTGTGACCACATCAGGTACAAGCGACCCTAAAATAAATGCTTGCCTGGAAGAGGAGGCGGCCACTTGCTGCTTTCCTCTGCCTGGTCAGTGAGCACCAACCCACCAGCAGCATCTGCATGGAGCTCTTTGCTCTCACACCCTGGCTGTTGCTACCTTCCCCTCAGGACATCTTTTCCATTCATGCAGAAACATATGGATCTACAGTTCCACAGCTCCCCGTGGGTTTCTCTTCATTTGACCTTTCTATGCTGCACGAGTCACCCCTAAAACCCTGTCTTTTTCCCAAGACAAGGGTTCTTGCCTCATACCGTTGCCTGCACAAGTCCCTAATAGAAAAATCCATGTTTTCAGTTTCCAGAAGCTTTTGTCCCATTCCAACATTGCTATATGCCTTATACTACATTCCCAGCATTTGCAAATGGTTTGCATCTCTGCTGAATCTTTCTTTGGATTCTGCATCACATCTCTTCACTCTTTGCCTTATTACATTTGTAGAGGCATTACAAGTAAGGTGTTACCCATCAAGTGAGCCCGAGGACAGGAGGACAGAAAAAAGGTAGGTAATGTAGAGGAAGGCTTGGGATTGGAGCTGAATCCAAAGCTGGGACGGACTGGCTCTGCTGAGATGGACATGGAGGGCTCAGTGGATCATAAACAGGCTGAAAATCTGCAGTGTGTCCTGGCTGCTGCAGCGATGTCCTGGCCTGCATGGACAGACACACCTCGAAGGGGCCAGGAAGGGATTTCTCCCTATACCTGGCACTCACTAGATGACAGTGGTGCTGTGTTCAGGCCTTGCAATGCAAGAAAAACTTTGATAAACTGGAATAAGTTCAGAGGAAAGCCATGAAGATGTCTGAGGCCTGGAGCATGAGGAACGGTGGACGGAATGAACTTTTATCAGCCTGGAGGTAGATGTAAAACAGCCAGCTGAATTTCTGATTAACCAATGGAGAGCAAGTCTAAGAGTGATCCATCTCAATGTTGAGCAAGTACAACAGGAAGCCAGACTGACTGAGTGGAAAATTCTGGATTATGTTTCAATATAAAAATTAAGAATGTGGGCGGTGAAAGCAGTATCAAAACTACCCAAGAGACATATACAGGCATTGTATGGACATCATGAACAGAACTGGAAAAGCCAGAGTTCCTCTTGACCTCACTGAGTACCAAAGAAAGAAGGAAAAGTGCAGCACCTAACCCTCCCCCAGCTGCTCCAGGTTAATGAAAAGAGAGCCGATTGAAGGTTAGGATTGTTCTTTTTTTAATTTTTCTTTTTTCTCTTAGGTATTTTTCTCCCATCTTTTGCTAAGAGACAGCATCGACTGGTACTTAAAAGAAGTGGCCAAGGTGGGGGGAAGGGTGCAGCTGCATTCTTGTAGATGAGGGGTTTTATTTTGGAAGGGCTGAGGTATGAGATTTGGGCTGGGNGCAACTACTACTCAAAAGTCTCGGCTTTTTATACTCTGCGATGTCTTGTGACACGTATATTTTTCTGTTTCTCCTGCGTTTGCGCGAGGTGTTGCTGGGGGGGGGAGGGGGTCTTTGTCCACTTCCCGGTAGGTGATCATAGGAATGAAGCTTTACTCCAAAAACTGGTTACTCAACTTTTAGTTTTGGTCATATTTGCTTTGCTTTGCCGGATGTTTGAAGATATAGCCTTGACAAGATCACAAGGTGCTTCCCGTAATACGGTTTAGTGAACAAATACTGATGATAATTTATTACAGGGGAATGAGGGGCTCAGCTCAGCTCTTTTCTTGCTCTCTCTCACTCTCGGGGTTGGAGGGAACAGTCGAGCTGCTCCTATCGCTGCCACTGCGGAGTCCAGCCCGTTACTGTTTTCTAATACCATATGCGATACTTTTGCTGAAGACGTGCCTCACTAAATGACCTTCACATCTACCGCGGTGCCTCAGGGGAAACCCCGAGATCCCCGAGCCCCTTCCCCTTCCAAGGAAGCCTTTCCCGGCGGTGTTCAGGAGCAGGACAGCCACTGCCCGCGCTCCCCGCTCCTCTGCCACNCCTCTGTGCTTCTGCCTCTGTGCTTCTGGCCCTGT
This sequence comes from Regulus satrapa, assembly GCA_013396955.1. Classification (NCBI taxonomy): domain Eukaryota; kingdom Metazoa; phylum Chordata; class Aves; order Passeriformes; family Regulidae; genus Regulus; species Regulus satrapa. The sequence goes on along the minus strand of VWZN01017932.1, from coordinate 212,003 downwards.
GCTTCTGCCTGGGACTGGCTCTGTGCTTCTGCCTCTGTGCTTCTGCCTGGGACTGGCTCTGTGCTTCTGGCCCTGTGCTTCTGGCTTTTACTGGGTCTGTGGTTCTGTTTGTTATTGCTACTGTTGTTGTTTGTTTGCCATGTTATGCATATATACCTAGTGGTAAAAACTGTTACTCATTTTCCCATACCTTTGCCTGAAAGCCCCATAACTTCAAAGTTATAATAATGTTATAGATAATTATTAGATAGTTGGCTTTTCGCAAATATTAGAATGAANTGGGACTGGCTCTGTGCTTCTGCCTCTGTGCTTCTGCCTGGGACTGGCTCTGTGCTTCTGGCCCTGTGCTTCTGGCTTTTACTGGGTCTGTGGTTCTGTTTGTTATTGCTACTGTTGTTGTTTGTTTGCCATGTTATGCATATATACCTAGTGGTAAAAACTGTTACTCATTTTCCCATACCTTTGCCTGAAAGCCCCATAACTTCAAAGTTATAATAATAATTTAGAGGGGAGGGAATCACATTTTCCATCTCAAGGGAGGTTTCATCCTCCTTGGCAGACTTGGCAGACACCTGTCTTTCAACTAAAACATAGCATATAGCTAACAAGAGCCCTGTTTGTATTGCAGGAGCCGCAAAGGCTTCCTGCAGTACTGCTCATTCACTCTCTTCCCCAGGTGCAGGAGGAGGTGTGTGGTGGGATATAACAGCCTTCAGAGTAGCATCACCTACTGTGTCTTACCCCCACTGGCTTCCCAGGATTCAGGAATTCTTCCAAACTAGTAGGAAACAGATCTCTTGGCAATTGAATACCGTGAAAGCACCACTGAAAACAGATGAGCTGGCCAGGTAGGAAAAATTCCACTGCTTCCTTCCAGTCAGACTGTGGCAGCCTTTTGAGACAGAACTGTGGGCGTGCCTGTGCCAAGCAGCTTCTATTTAAAGAGATAAATAATAACATTACTCTAAAATCAAGGAGACATTATTCACATAACTTTTAATGAAATATTGGGCCAATAATCTCTAATACTGTGAGTTTTGCCTTTCACATACAGAGCTGGATTTTATTCTTGTTAGACTTCCAGGGAATCCAACTGCCAGGGTAGCCCAAATTCTCAGAAACCCATGGAGTAGAGGTTCCCTCATTTCATGTGCAAGCCACTCATCGTTTAGCCATTTGGCAGTTTGGAGAGCACAATGAAGGAGGGTGGGGACTGGTTCTGAATATAGTTCCTCTGAGTTCATAAAGCTCGTGTTATCAGCCAGAAACAATCCCAGCTCTGCTCCAAGAATCACTTAAATCATTGCTACGCTGGTGGAGTTGTGGGAGGGGAGCATGCAATGCTCACACTCTGGCATTGTTATTATATAAAGCCTGGCACTCCTCTGCATGCTAATGAAAACAAACCCAGGGTTTTTTCCAAAACAACCATTTGACACTTAATTTTTAAATCTGCAGCCCAACTGCAGCTGACTAGGTGCCCACCACCACAGAATTATTCACATATTTTCCTCCAGCAACTGCAGTAACCTTTTCTGTTCCTCATGTCTGGCCAGGCTTGCTCAGCCTTTGTCATGGTCTCATTGGAGAGAAATATTCCAGTCTTACACTATTAAACAAACCAGCTCCCAGTGGAGTTCAGTTTTTAGCGTGAAAAGGTCAAAGTGAAACCTTTGGCTCCACTTTGAAAGAGAATTATCTACTTATCCCGTCATGCAGTATAACATGCTATATGCATTTGGGTATGCTGATTCCTTAAGCCAGAGGTTTTGTCAAAAGTAAAATTTACAGAGTAAAACATATGTGAGAAGGAAGAAGACAGGCCTTGGGACATAACAAAGTATGTGCGTGGGATTAGTCTCTCTTGAACATATTACATGATTAATCAAGGAGATTAAATGCTCTCTGCAACTCCAAAGTGTGCCCCACCCAAGATCTCAAAGTGTTTTACAAAGGATAATTCATTGAGCTTTATAATCTTGCTAAAAAAACTAAGATGACATGAAGATTACTCAGTTAATGTCTGTATGTTTAGAGTTTCATGGAGTAGCTCTTTGAACCTGGCTTTCAGGTCACAGAATAATAGAATCAGATTGATTTGGGTTTGGATTGGAAGGGACGTTAAAGCTCATCCAACCACCAGCAAGGACACCTTCCAGAGGTTGCTCCAAGCCCCGTCCAATCTGGCCTTGGACATTTCCAGGGATCCAGGGGCAGCCACACCTGCTCTGGACAACCTGTTCCGGGGTCTCACCACCCTCACAGGGAGGAATTTCTTCTCAATATTCCATCTAACTCTGCTCATTGGCAGTGAGAAGCCATTCCCCCTTGTCCATGCCCTTGTGCAAAGTCCCTCTCCATCTCTCTTGGAGCCCTTTTAGGGGCTGTCAATACATCTCTCTCATTGGGAAATGTTTTTCCAGTTCACAGATGGGGACAAGAGTGAAGTGCTGAAGCACTGCCCCAGTTAACACTTGTGTTGAAGCTGCATGTCTCTAAAGAACAGTCTGTCTAACCATGAAACTACAGCAGGAAGCCATTTGCTCTCTCGAGTTTGGTACAGTCAGGAGACACCCTGCCCTACTGTGTTGTCCTGCAGACTGTGCTCTGAACTGAATTTTGAAGGCCAGCAGCATCACATCACTTCTTTCTTTACCACCATCACACTAAGGATGCATGTAGATGGGCTTGTGCAAATCAGATGTTTTGGGCAGCCATAGAAGGAATTTGCTTGGATTGAGTAAATGGGCAGGTTCTACAGCAAATGGGGAAAAGTTTTTGTTTGATGGTGATATTTGCAGGCTTCTTCTGCACTGCTAAACCCCAATTCTGGATATGAGAATAGCATAGATTTGTAGGATTTGATTTGTTTCACACTGTCTGCAGAAATCTTAAATGTACAAAAAAAAATCAGCTTCAGCACTGTGGCCCTAAGTAGTGTAGTGTGACAGGCTGGCAGGCTAGCATGCAGAAAACTGTGCTCTGTAAAGATCAGGGCCATTGCTCGGGGACTGGGTGGATGCTCTCCCTTGGTGGGTAATCTGCTCAAGTTGTAGGCATTTAAGGCTGGGCTTGCTCTGACTGGACCGCTGAACTTCTTCAAGTGCTAAAGGTATAACCACATGGAATCCAGAAAAAAACAACTGCTGTGTTCAAAATTTTGAGCTTTCCAAACTGTAGAGAACCAACAAGGGGCATGGATTCACTGACAGTCCTTCAGTTTTACAGGCACTATGTCCACCTCTGTCTCTTCCAGCAGTGTAGACAGATCTGTGATACTCCCATAATAAATGATTCAGAGCATCATCCAATTCTGGGGATTTACTCACACCATTAACAGAGATGATCTCCAGCCCAATGCAGGTGTGTGCAACCCCCAGGGCACATGTGGCCACATCCTTAAGACCTGTTTAAGGTCTAGCACCTATTTGGCAGTTACCTTGGAGAACAGTCTACCTGAAAACATCTGTCTGACATGTGAGACTCATACACAGTTTTAAACATGGAATTAATCTGGAATTTGTTAATCTGGTTAATTATTAATCTGGTAATAAGGAACAGTTGATAAACCATGATGCATCTGTTGCTTAGGTTTGCATTTTTATAACAAATTTGGAGTGGGAAGCCAGTAAGTGCTATGAAACTGCAGACACTTAAATGGCCTCAAAATGGAAGAAGGCAGAGAGATGAGTTTGAGACTACATGGTCTGTGAGGCCATTGATAGTTTATAATTACAATTTAACTTTAAAAGCAATAAAGAATTAAGTCAATGATGCATGGTGGGCATCATGTAGATGAGCCTCCACTTTCAGGAGTCAGAGTGCCAATGGCTAGAAGTGTGCATCTTCTCTTCTGTGCCAGTACTGGGATGGTCTGACCAGGCCTGGAGGAGAGGAAGCTCAGAGCTGCTCAAGGTTGTCAAGTTTGCATGTTGCAGAACATAAATCACTATTTGCTGTCTCTACCCCGCTATACAAATATGTTTAGATGGTACATCACCATCTGTTCTGGTTCAGTGGCCATCCCACCCAGTGGCAGGGTCTGGGGGACTGGCCTGAGGCCAGTGGGGAGAATACCTTCACCTTACCTCTGGCAAGGAGCTGGGAGTCCTTCCAGTGTAGTGCAAGTGGATGTCTTCATCTCCCGTGGACATCATGCATTACAAGGGGACAGTTTTGTTTCACCATAGTCCTCACTATGGCTTGCAGAGGAATCTTGACTTCTCCCCCTCTTTCTTTACCACTGGCTTTGGTGCTGCCATGTTGTTTTCCTTCACAAGTCCTCACTTCCTTCTCTTCTCTGACTAGAAGAAAAACTGCTGCTCCTAAGTGCCATTGCCAACAAGTTCCACTAATTCAAAGATTTCTGCAGGATCCCACAGTGCTAAGAAGTTGATCTCGTCTAGGTTCCACACTGGGGAGTCCCTCTCCCGGTTTCTGCTGCCGGTCATGCAGCCCTGCTGTCATAGTGTGGGCAGTGGCAGCTGCTGCAGCACGGGCGCTATTGAATGCCTCTCTTCATGCAGGGCACCGGAAGGGAAGGCCATCACTGCTGTGCCTGCTCTTTTTGCCCACAGCATGGCTGGTTAGGGATGGCCAGGCAGGCAAGGTTTGCTGTGGGCTACACTGAGATGGCAGTGGCTACTGCAGTGCATCACTACATGCTGTGGTGGGAATGGCCCCAGTGGCAGTACTTCGGCACCGCTGGAAAAAACTGTGTACATTGTTTTGATTTTCTTCTTAAATATGCTGTCACAGAGGCATTAATGTCTGTAATTGGGCCAGCAGCATGTTCATCTTCAGAGCCATCAGAGATTGGCAGACATGGTGGAAGCTTCTAGCAGCTTCTCTCAGAAGCTACCCTTGTGCCCACCTCCCTCCCCCCCCTTCCACTATAAAAAAACAGGCTGTGCCAAAACAAACAAACTTCCATATTGGGTAAGGGAGAGGCATGGGGGGCCAAGAACACACCAAGCTAGAAATAAGGGCCAGTTTCAAACCTCTGTCTGAAATCTGAGGTCCTCACAGGCTCAACTGAGATGCCACTGTGCTCCTGCGTCTCTCTGGAAGGACCCCACCAGTACAGAGTGACGAATCAGCACAGTTCATCCAGCCTCCTGGTGCTGCCCAAAGAGGCAATACCCTCTGGCTTCTCAGAATCACCAGGTTAGAAGAGGCCTCCAAGATCATTGAGCCCAACCCAGCCCTAACACCTCAACTAAACCATGGCACCAAGTGCCAAATCCTTTTTGTTATTCAGTCAGCTGTTGACCAGTACCCACAGGTCTCTTCCCGCTTGGGTACTGTCCAGCCGTACTGTCCCCAGCCTATAATGCTGCAGGAGGTTATTGTGGCCAAAATACAGGACTTGGCACTTGGAGTTTTTAAATGTCATCTTATTGGATTCCGCCCATCCATCCAACTGTTGCACGTCTCTTTGCAGAGTCTTCCTGCCTTCCAACAGATCATCACACACTCCCAGCTTAATGTCATCTGCAAATATACTAATGAAAGACTCAGTACTCTCATCCATATTGTCAATAAAAATATTGAAGAGAACTGGGCCCAGCACAGACCCCTGAGGGACACCACTGGTGACTGGCTGCCAGCTGGATGCAGCACCATTCACCACTTCTCTCTGGGTCTGCCATCCAGCCAATTCTTAACCCAGCAAAGAGTGTTCCTGTCCAAGCCCTGGGCTGCCAACATCCATACCATCCAGCCTGCTCCCCCTTGACAACACTGACTTTCAGCTGGCCCACCAAGAGACTGAGGCATGGCCTCATCCCCACAGAAGCCATTCCTAGCTACATGGCATCTGGCCACTGCAAAGCACTGGCCACCTTATTCAAGGCAGCAGAAATACAAATTGAACTTGCATTTGTCCACAGTGACTACTTCCAAGGGAAATCTGTGGGTCTGTAAACAGCCTTTCCCATCTGATAAGGGCAAAATCTTTCCATCCCCAGCAAGACCAGCAAGGAGGAAAGGTCAGTGTCACACGGTCCCACTGGCCCATGCAGCAGCCCAGCAGAGCAACAGTGTAAAACTCCCTGTACAGTGGCTGAAGGGGAAACCCCTTTTGTGTAGGTCCTTCAGAGAAGGCAGGACATTCTCAATGACAAAAATAAATTTAATTTATCCAAGGATATACTTTTCATTTGGAAGTGATGAGCAACTTGGAAGACCAAAGCTAAAGCATTTATAATTGCAGAAGTGGATGCAAAATTAAGGAATTCTATTGTATGGCAGCAGAGGTGAGGCTGTTAGCTCAGGTTGTAAAATCAGTGTTGTAAGGCCCAGTGCAGCCCCAGAAGGGTTAAATCCTTTTCTTCAGAAGATAAGAGCAGCCTGCCTGAACTGGCAGCTGCAGATGGGTTCTCTGCTCAGGCAGAGCAAGCAGTTGGACTGGCCAGGTGGTCAGAAACCATAATTCAGCAGAGACTCCAAGGCACAGGCAAGGGTTGTTTTTCAGTTTTTCCTAGAGCAGCTGGATTTGGGAACAGTTGCTCTCTGTGGCAACATGGGTGACAGCTTTAGCAGTGTGCAGGTTCTGTAAAAGAAGATCTTGCACAAAACAGAACATTAGAAATACTGGCAGCCTTCCCTGTTCATGGCTATTTTATGTGGTGACCAGGGAGCTGCTGCAGGGGCAGCTGCCTTTCTCTTCCTCATAGGAGGGCAGTTGCATGGCTCCTCTGTGTGTCTCTGTGTACATGCACATGTGCTGCTTCAGAAGGGAGACAATGGCTTGAAGAGAGCTTGTGTATGGGGTGATGTAGGAGAAGGATTTAGCCTGCTGTTTCTTCTCCTGGTTTTGGTGGTAGAGGCTGTTGATTTCTGATCTGGCTGCAAAGTCTTGCAAGTTATCTAGTACTTTTGGGGGAGACTGTCTGGACCTCAGTTTACTTACTAACAGCACCATTTTCTTTAAAGTCAGGTTCAAACTCTTTCACCTGGAAGACCGAAGGACCATTGTGAAAATTGTCCTGTGATGCGCAGGGCAGTGTTTTGTTTAAAAATGTACTTGAACTTAACTAATAAACCACTGCAATAACAAGGCAGCAAGAGGTTGGCCTGACTGAGCTGAGATCACTGCAGCAGCTTCCCGTACTGCAGCATCACCATGTGGGAGAGAGACAACATCCAAAGGCAGCAGGATCATTCCAGTGGGAGAGGGCTGGTTTTTTTAATAGAGATGGAAGTGGGGACTGTGGTGACCTTTACTTCCCTACCAAGGAGTTTAAGCAAAGAAGCCTCAGTTTGGCTCCAATTTCTCCTTGGTTCTCTTACACACCAGGGGTTCCTCCACCTCTGCCATCTCACCAACAGAGGCTGAACAGACCCTTGTTCAACTCTCTCCTGCCCAAAACAGGACAGGAAATAGCACAGTGGAACATTGGTAGCAACTACCATCAAGCACCCAAGCAGGGCAAACACAGCACTCACTGCATGTCCATAAGAGAGGCCTTGCTCATCATCATCACAGGTTTTGTGCTTTATAGCCACAGCCACTTCTTAGCTGGTAAAGAGAGATGTTGTAATTTCTGTTGTCCCCACATCGTCTTTTCAGAACTGTGTTCTGTTTTGCATAGGAGTAATTCCACCCCTGACTAAGAGGACCACAGTTGCAGAAATACTGTGTATGCTGAACCCCATGCAGAGATTTTTTTGCTGGATGCTGTTGTGAGTAATCATTTCCTGGAAGACAACAAGGCTTCACTACTTAGGGAAACATGGACAAGTGAAGCACAGGGCAGAACCACACAGTCCTGAGCCTTGCAGAAGTGAGTGGTGCTTTCAACTTTTTGAGGTCCAGAGGCTGGAAATCCAGGAGCCAGGATGCACTCGGGAAGGAACACTTCCAGAAAAAAAACAGAGATTGAGAGCAACACCCTTTCAGCTCAAAGGGGAAGCCTCTGGCTACCTATGAGAATGGTTCTTTCACATTGGTTGCTATGTATATTTTGTTAATTAACATAAGACAGTAGTCTCTGAATTTAAGGTAGCCTGGATTTAGACATGAGGCTGAGCCTGTCTCCTGCCTGCCTTCCCTATGACCAGCCTCCTTGGGCCTGATAGCTTACAGGGCAACCCATGCTGCTGCCTGCTGGAAGACATCTAGCAGAAAACTAGGTCTAGATCTTGGCAAATACAAATACCTGCATCTTGCAAGGCCTTGGCCAAGAAGGGGTAAGACAGGAAGGTGGAGCACTGCTGAGCAGTATCAGTCTTGCCTGTCCTACTCCCTTCTGGGAAGATGATTCAGTTAATACTTGGAATTGATGGGTAAAGGGCTTCCTCCACTGTGCCAGCTATGGGAGCACATCCTGTGAGAGCATCTTTCATCCAGTGTTACACAACAATTTGTTGGTGGGTACAGGTTCCACATTTATCCTCTGGGAATTCTGGCTCCCCTGGCAGGAGGAAAGGGAGCTCTGCCTTTCCAAAGCTGCAGGTGGTGGATCTCGGAAAGTGTGTGTGGCTTTTGGGCAATGGTGTCATGTGGGGGGCTGGCTGAAAGATGAATGCAGTCAAATGCACAGGTGGAAATCAGTTTCTATCTGGTGTGTTTGCCTGCTTTAAGAATCCACACCTCTTGCAGTGAGCAGGATGAGCTTCAGGTTTAGAAGACAGTGGGATCCCAAGCACCACCATTCAGCTGTGCATCCTGTGCCTCTTTCAGGTGGGCCATAGGTTGTGCTGCTTCTGTAGTTTGAAAACAGGAAGGACACTAAAATAAACTTAATCTATTTGAGACAGAGTAAGGCTCTATCTCAATTTGAAAGACAGGTGTCTGCCAAGGCAGGTCGGAACTTCCCTTGGAATGGAAAATGTCATCCCCTTCCCTCCAAATTATTTTAACTTTGAATTTATGGGGCTTTCGGGCAAAGATATGGGAAAAGAAATAACAGTTCCTTACTATAACAAGGCAAACAAACAAGCACAGGAGCAGCAACAACAAACAGAACCACAGAACTAGTAAAAGCCAGAACCACAGACCCAGTGACCCAGAACCACAGACCCAGTCTCAGGCAGAAGCACCAACCCAGAAGCACAGAGGCAGAAGCACAGAGGCAGAAGCACAGAGCCAGTCCCAGGCAGAAGCACAGAGGCAGAAGCACAGAGCCAGTCCCAGGCAGAAGCACAGGGCCAGAAGCACAG
>VWZN01017932.1:174177-187707 GCA_013396955.1 Regulus satrapa | reverse complement strand
GGGACTGCCTCTGTGCTTCTGGCCCTGTGCTTCTGCCTGGGACTGGCTCTGTGGTTCTGTTTGTTGTTGCTGCTGTTATTGTTTGTTTACTGTGTTATATACGTAGAGGTAAAGAACTGTTATTCATTTTCTCATATCTTTGCCTGAAAATCCCATAATTTCAAAATTATGATTTGGAGGGAAGGGGATGACATTTTCTATCTCAAGGGAAGTTCCCACCTTCCTTGGTGGGCACCTGTCTTTCAAACCAAGACAGTGATTGTCAGTGGCATCAGAGCCGAGGTGGTATGGGGAGAGTGAAGGGCTTGAGGATGGCCAAGCAGATCCTGCAGAGCAACTCTGGATTGCACAACTGCTGTTAGCAACAGGTTTTTGGATTCTCCAGCAAACCCCAAGCACAAATTTATTCTGGGTGGAGAATGGATTGAGAGTAGCTTTGGGGAGAAGGACTTGGGACTGACTGTGCTGGGCTGAGCCCCAGCATAGGCATCAGGGGAGAGGGGATTCTGCACCTCTGTTTTATTCAGAGAAGCTGTGGCTGCCCTATCCCTGGAAGTGTTCAGGCCAGACTGGGGCTTGGAACAACCTGGGATAGTGGAAAGTGACCCTGCAAGTAGCAGGGGGTGGAATGAGATGGACTTTAAGGTCTTCTCCAACCCAAACCGTTCTGTGATTCTGTGACCATGGAACTGTCTTTCAGGATTTACAACTGCTTCAGAGAAAGAGGATCCACCTGACTAAATGTCCAGCATACCGCTGGATATAACCTTGTCTGTCACGGGATGGGTGAGCAGCTGGCTCACAAGTTGGGCACAGTGGGTTATAGTGATGGGGGGACATCAGGCTGGCATTGGTCACAGGTGGAGGGAGTTCCACGGGTCTCTAACCTCAGCCCATCAGCATCTTCATCATTGAGCCTTGGATGCAGGACTCAGTGGAATACTAAGAATGTTTGCCAATGACACTAAACTGGGAGGACCTGTCAAGACCAGAGCTTGAGGAAAACAGCATGAAGCTAGTGAGGGGAGGTTTAGTTTGGATATCAAGAATGTTTTTTCCCAGGAGGTGGTTTGGTACTGGACAGGCTCCCTAGGGAAGTGCTTACAACCAGGGCTGCCAGAGCTCAAGAAGCATTTGGGCAACACTCTCAGGCTGAGTGTAGGATTGTTGAGGTGCCCTGTGCAGAGCCAGGAGTTGGACTCAATGCTCCTGATTGGTCTGTCTAACTCAGCATATTCTACGATTCTATGAAAGTTGTTCTGGTAGCCTTTCATAGAAGCAAAAGCATCAATCTTATGTGGTCTGTACATTTTAGCTATCTATTTCTTTCAAATAATCTTGCCTTCTAAAAAATATAAAGGTATAGAAGACTTTGAGGTGCCTCATGCAGTCTGTATAGCTGATTATATGATATATTATTTTGGGACAGTGAGAAGCCTGTAGTTCTTTATCCTCTGGGGTAGAGAACAAGAATGGAAGCTCATTTCTGAGCAGTTCATATTTCTGTAGTTCATCTGCTTTCAAATTCTTCATAGCTTTGTAGTAGAAGAGCAGCAGAGTCAAAATGGGCCCTTAGGTTTGTATTTCACAAAATGTCTTCATGTGTTTAAAAAAATCCCCCAAAGCAGGAATATTGGGAATAAGGGTAAATAATTGAAGCTAAGATTGTAGGGTACACTGATCTAGTTCAGTTTATCTCTTGGGAAGGTTTGCACACTTCAAACGTAGTATGTTGTGTTGCAGTGGTAATAAAAACTAAATCTTTGGATTGCTCATTAATTGAAAATGGCAGAAATCATATACACCCTTTTTCAAAGAAACTCGTGTATTTCAGTTCTTGGATAGTTGTTGGAATGTTCTCATTCCCAAATACTTTTTTTTTCCTCTTAGGTGAGCGGAATCAAGAGTCTCTATGAGTCTGAACTGGCTGATGCTCGAAGAGTTCTGGATGAAACTGCCAAAGAGAGGGCTAGATTACAAATTGAAATAGGAAAACTGAGAGCAGAACTTGAGGAGTTCAATAAAAGGTGAGAAAATTATTCAATTTTTTTTTTTCTTTTAATTAGAATGGGCAGTATTTGCTGTGGAAATGATACTAATGATGATTCTTAAAATGCCGTTTTGGAAGCAGATCTCTAAGAAGATACAGGCTTGTCATAGGGAAAATCCTTCAGCTTGTTGGTATGGCTGGTCAGAGCACATAATTCCAGCAGTATATACACAAGTGTATTTGTAAATGTAAGATGAATGTCATGTGATTTGACGCTCAAACAAATAGCTGTGCCTGCTTTGTCCTGTCATACCTCCCCTTACATGAGCACGAGTGTGTGCAGCTGCTTGGTAAACTGGATTGAGAAAGAGATCTAGATTAAAATTGATCCATACAAGGAGGGTTAATTAATGATATTTACTGTCTGGTTCTGTATGACTGATTGAGAAATGGAAGAAAAGGGAAAGGTTTGGCCCTGAGCAATATGGGAATATGGAAGAAGTGTTCCCTTGAAAAGACATGAAGCTACAATGTAAATGTGCTGGAAAAGACGTACTGACTAAATTTGTTAAAACTACTATTCAGTTTGTGTCACAGAGAACCGGCATAATAAACTAGTTCTTGTAGCCAAGTAGAATCCATTATTGCAATTCCCATGGGAATTATTTGTAATCAAGTACTGTTTAGTAGTAGAAACTTAATTTTAAAATTAATATATGTGGTGAAAAAAATCAATTTTTTCTTCTAATTGAATTTTGGTACCTATTTTAATATATGAGATTTGGGAATTACAGATTTTTACTGAGCGAGTCATTATGTACATCACCTGTTTATCAATGTTGTCAGCCATAAAATAGGTTTTAATCTGGCAGTGCCACTAAGGCCTACTGTAAGTCTCACATCTCTCTTCATTTGCAACTAAGTGGTTATAAAAGGACTTAAGTGTTTCCTTCCCTTGCCTTTTGGTTTTGTTTTTTTGGGTTTTTTTTGACTGGCTAGTTGATTTGTAATAAAGTATTTCATGTGTTCCCTGTAAATTTTGCTATATCATTGGATACTCATTTTCTGTGCTGGGCCCTCTTTTTAAAGTCAGCCATTGGAGATACTTTTGGAATTTGCCCTGAAACAACTGTCCAAATATGAAATAGTGATGGTGAAAGCATCTGCATTTGAGTGAGTCGGTGTAAAGCCTATTGCATACCATAGGCCTGCATGTGGTCAGGCAACCTGTGCACTGGTATTTGTAGACTTGGTTAGGTGAGCTTTTGTTAACCATGAAAAACCCCTTTGGTAACTAGATCAGCCGTAAAACTCCTGAAATGTAGTGAGGTAAATCCCACTCATGGGATGTTCCTGTTGGGACTGTTTTTCCTCTTCAAAGCCTCAGGTCAGCTTTTAAATTTATTTTGGATAGTATATTTTGCATGACAGTTGGCACTATGTTTTTGGTTTTGTGTCTTATGATATGATTGTCTTATGTCACGTCTTATGATAGCAGGTTCTCTTCTTGCTTGGCTTTTAAAGCAAACTCCAGAAGAGAGCAACAGTAGTAACTAGGGTTTGGTTCACCTCTCGTGTTCTGCAAGATATTTCTCTGTTTTAATTAAGGTATCCTTGTAAGAAGTTTCTTCATTTGGCAGGTAATGAGAATACACTTCATTACTGTTCTTTAGACTTTTGACAGCCCTAGGAGATTTTACAAATACCTTGATGTAGAAAATTATGCATGTAAAGTGATGGAGAGGGAGTTTTCCCTTGGATCACCTCCCTTGTCTGTTGTCTGGACAACTGAGTTGCCCCTTACCAGTCATTTCAATGACTAATTCTACCAAACTAATTTCAACTTTTTGGTTTTTTTTGTCTTCTGTGATAGATGAGGGAAAAATACCTGTTTTTCTGAGTTTCTCTCTGTGTTTGTAGTTCATCACAGTAGAGTTAAATTCTTCTTCAGCTTCAGAGTTTCTTCTGCTAAATTCCCTCCAGTCCATTGGCTTGTCATGTACTTGGACTGTTTGTGGGGTGTTTAGCTTGTGCTGTGGCCAGACTTTAAATATGACTCTTGCAAGTGCAACTTCCAAATTTTCGTCTGTTTTGCAGTGTTCACATCTAGCTCATTACTGAAGTTTCCCTGTCTATGCTGGCAGTCAGATGGTGCTTCTCTCACACCAAAGTTACTTTGAGAACTGTGTGTAGTGGAGGAATAGGTTATTGCCTCATTTTATATTCACTACTGTTACCTCTATCTTTCTTTCAATCTCAGAATGACACAGGAGAGATTTAGGGATGCCAGTACAGTCTGGCTGGGAGGGATCCCAAACACTGCCATTTTGTTGTTTGCTTGGAATAGGTTGGGTTGCTGCTACAAGAGATAATAGACTTCCCTCAAGACATAGGATCACATTTAGCCTACTACTTTAAGACCAGATCCCCCCTTTCTTTTTTAATCCCAAAGCCTAGGCTTGTAAGCATGGAAAGCCCTGTAGGCACTGAAGATACTCCAGGGACGTCACAGGGTGTGGTTGGAGGTGGTAACAACATCAGGCCTAGTTTGTGTCTGAAGGAGTCTGAGACTTACCCTGCTTTTAGCTCCTTCCTGGCTGTCTACTCTCACAATTTCAACCTGTAAAGTAGCTGACCAACCTGCATCAAGAGCCTTGGATGGGACACAAGGATTTGGGACAGGGCCTGTGGTCTAGGAAAGAACAAGATTTTCCTGCCACTATAATGGACTTCAGATGAGGCACTTTTGCCTATGTATTTCTATATCTTTTTCAAATACTGACAGATAATACTACCCCAGGGTTCCATGTGAGTGCAAATTCAACCCCCAGGGTTTCCCGGGGTTCCCGGACACATACTTTGTTTAGTTTAGTTTTTGCTTTTTTTGGTGTTTGTTTTGGTTTGGTTTGTTTGTTTGCTTGCTTGGGGTTTTTGGGTTTTTTTGTTTGTTTGTTTTTTTCTTACTGTTTCCTATGGTATAACATTTTCTGGGGAATATTTAGTGTTTGAGATAATTTGATATAATTTTGTCTAGTAAGTCAACAAGAAGCATCCCAAGGCTTTTTCTAGAGTAGTTTGTATTGCATTGAACCAAAGATCTACTTAGCCTGTTAATTGATCTCTGTTAAAAGTCATTTTTCTAGATAAGAGAAGAATGTAACATGCATAGCAACAGTTCTCTGGAATACTCTTCCAGTCTTCAGCAGTTCCCTTCAGCTAAAGCTGGACTTCCTGATGTACAGCTGGATTCTGTATAATAGCCATTATGGGTTTGCATTTTGTAGTGTGACCAGTGTTCTGAGACCAGCTGTTTGTGGAGTTCTTAGACATAGCAAGGGGATTCTGAGCTTACCTGCATATTGTTTAAGCATGTTGTTCAATCTGCCTGCCCAGTTTAATTTGTTCATTTATCCCTTTATTTTTGTATTCTCTTTCATATCTTCTAAGATTTTTCTCTTTAAAGATCTCATTTTTCAAGTGGAAACATCTTACTGCTTGGTTGCTTCTATTCCTGAAGCTGCTTTGTGCTTTCAGTCAACATTTGATCCTCTCTGTCATTTTTCCAGTTTTAGTGAACTGCAGAAAGCAGAAAAGCTGCAGAATTGGAACTTCAGCCAGTATTCAAGATGCTATTGTACCTTAACTGTGTTCAATGCCTTTTTTTGTATTTTATATATTAATAATTTCTTAAAAACAGTTGCATTTTGAGTGCTTCTGAGCTGCTGCTGTGTGAAGAAGGGTAAGCTCCACATAGTATTTTGCATCAGATTCAGAGATGCCTCTCAAGACCCCAGTGAGTAGCAGGAATGCTACAGAACTCAGAAGTGTTTTGTGGTAACCAGATTTGCTGTGGCCTCTTTGGGCAGAGGTGAAGTAAGGCCCTCTCAGAGCCCTTCTTTGCATATACCTGCTTATAATCCTTGCTTTCCTTTACAAAAGCCAAATTGACTCAGAATTTTCAAATTCTTTTATGTTTATGCATATGCCCCCCACTACTTTTCTTCACTTGATGCCTTTGTCTAATTTTACTTGTGCAATTATCAGAAAAGGATGTTGTCGGGGGACTTTATCAAAGGCCTTACAGAAGTCCAGGCAGACAATATTCATAGCCCTTCCATGATGAAGTGACTCCATCAGTGGACATGGGAATGCCACTAGATCCTGCCCTAAGCTGAACTTGGAGAAGCTGTGACTGGATGTCTTGAATCACTTTCCTGTGCCCTGTGTGCCTTAGCAGATCTTCTAGGAGGATCTGTTCCATAATGTTCCCAGGTACAGAGGTTTGACTGGCAGGTCAGTAACTTCTGAAGTCCTCCTTCCCACACTTTTGAAACACAGGTGCAACTTTCCCTTTTTCTGTTACCAGGGCCTTCATCTGACTGCTGTAAATTTTCAGATGTTGTGGAGAGTGGCTTGGCAGCTACATCAGCCAGTTCCTCAGGATTCTGGGGTCCATCTTGTCAGGTCCCATAGACTTGAATATATTCAGGTTTCTCAGGTGGTCACAAACCTAACCTTCTCTTCTAGTGTGACCTATTTTGCCTTTCCAGTTCCTGTTTTGTGGTCCGTCAACTGGAGAGATTGCCATTGAAGGCTGAGGCAAAATAGTTGTTGACTACATCAACCTTTTTCTCGTCTGTTATTACAATTGTATCAGTCCTGTTCATCAAAGAAGTACACTTCCTTTGACCTTCCTTTGCTGACTAACATACCTGCAGAAGCTCTTGTTATTCTTAGTATCCCTTGCCAAGTTCAACTTCAGCTGCACCTTGGCCTTACTGACCCTATCCCTATACAACCAGGCAATGTCTCCATACTCTTGCCAGGATACCAGCCCACGCTAATACTGCCTCTTCATTATCTTCTTGCCTTTTAGTTTTACCTGCTGGTTTCAATTCATCTATTGGCTCACTCGTATTGGTGACCATCTCATCCTATCTGGTTAGTGCCGTTGATTACCTGACTTGACAAGCTATCCTCAGTGCTCTCCAACAGCCTCCTCAATTGCCTACAGCTTGCCTGCTACTTTTCCAGCAGTGTCTGGGATGGTTGAGGTGCCACAGCAGGATGAGTCTGTGAGTGCAATGCTTCCTGTAGCTGGAGCAAAGAGGCTCCACTTCATTAATCAGCCAGGAGTAGGTGCCAACCACAAGGGCTCCCATTGTTGCCTCGGTTTCTGATTTTTACCTATAGGCTTTCAAAATGCAGTTTTTTTTAGAGGCAGCCCTTCACATTCAATCCACTTCTTGAGGAAGGCAACCCTCCACCCCTCCTTCCTCACCTGTCTCTTCTTCAGGGCCTGTAGCTGTTGGTAGTTGAAGTAGTGAGATTCATCCTACCAAGTTTCACCAGCAGCAAGGTCCCAGCTTTCTAGCAGCGCTGTGGCTTCCAGCTCCTCCTATTCGTTGCCCACCCTCCATGCATTGGTGTAGAGAAACAGCTGGACTGTTGGCTATATCATCTTCTTAGATGCTCCTTAATTTGTTGGAGGTATTTCACATGGGTTTCCCTGTTGGCTTCTATTACCTCAGGAGCCACCAGCTCATCATCACCATATATCTTGGTTTTAAAAGACAAAAGTGTCTGCTGAGGAAGGCAGGGGCCTCCCTTAGAATGGAAAATGAAACCCCCTCCCTCCTAATTATAATTTTGAAATTAAGAGGCTCCTAGGCAAAGATATGGGGATAGGAATAACAGTTCTTTACTAGCAAGGAAAAAAAAATTACCAAACTATAATTTAATAAGAATATTAAAATAAAATACAGTAGTGCACAAACACTGACAGGTTAGGATAAAAACCTGACATCCTGTCAGTCAGGGTGTTGGTAGCAGTCTGATTAAATGGTGGCTGCAGTCCTTCTGGAGTGACAGATGTGATTCTGTGGAAGCAGTCCTCCAAAGGTCCAATGGTAGTGTAGAAAATAGCCTGCTCTTCCTCTGGAGAGCCAGCAGAAAAGAGAGGTACTAGTGGTGTCCTGGATCCCAGATTTTATTCAGGTGGAAATGCTGGCTCCTCCCCCTGGGTGGAGCATTTCACAATGGGATGATGGAATTTTATCAGTCACTCAATGGCCCATTAAACAGAATGATATCTTCCTGGACAAGGATTGGTGGTGGAAGAGATAAGAACACTGCCCCTCCTGGGCTCAACAGATGGTGACAGAATGCACGCCCCTGGTCACATCCGGCTTTACAATCTGAGCCATAATGGTCCATTAACAGAAGAAAAGATGAAGATAAAACTGCCCCACCTGGGTTCAACAGATGGTGATAGAATACACACCCTTGCCCACCTCCTGCATTGCAACCCATGACACATAAGACTTCCAGAGTACCCACTGGAAACTGAATGTGAAACTAGGGCATGAGGGGAGCAAGGGGCAGGAAGCACTTCGTTCTAATGAGAAAGAACAGCCAACCAAAACATATATGGTGCAGTTGATGCACTGAAGGGAAGGAATGTCATCTAAAGAGATCAGGACAGCCTGGGGAAGTGGGCCTGCATGAGCCTTATAAAGTTCAACAAGGCCAAGTATAAGGATCTGCATATGTGTTGGGTCATTGCCATCACAAACGGATCAAGAGCAGCCCTAAGGAGAACCAAGTATCAATGGATGAAAAACTGAATTTAAGCTAAAAATGTGCACTTGTAGCCCTGAAAGCTGATCATATCCTGTGCTCCATCAAAACAAGTGTGGCCAGCAGGTGAAGAGAGGTGATTTGCCCCCTCAAGCCCACCTGGAGTACTGTGTTTTATTCCGGGGCACAACATCAGAATAATGCTGAACTGCTTGAGTGAGACCAGAGGAGGCCACATGTTCTGGTGTCCTAAGGGCTGGAGCCCCTCTGCTCTGGAGACAGTGTGGGAAAGCTGAGGGTGTTCACTTGGAGAAGGCTCCAGGGTGACATCAGAGCCCCTTCCAGTGCTGAAAGGGGAAGAGAGGGAAAAGGACTTGGGACAAGGAAGTAGTAAGACAAGGGTGAATGACTTTATGCTGACATGAGATGGGATACTAGAAAGAAATTCTTCCATGTGAGGGTGGTGAGGCACGGAATCATAGAATCATGGAATATCCTTACCTGGAATGATACCACAAAAACCATCAAGTCAACTCCTGACCCTGCACAGACACCCCAAAATCCCACCCTATGCCTGAGAGTCTTGTCCAAACTCTCCTTGAGCTCTGGCAACCTTGGGGCTGTGATCATTCCCTGGGGAGCCTGTTCAATGTGCCAGCACCCTCTGGGGGAAGAACATAATATCCAGCCACTGGAACAGGTTGCCCTGAGAGAAGCTGTGGCTGCTCTGTCTGTGTGGAAGTGTTCAAGGCCAGGTTAAATGAGGCTTGGAGCCAGCCTGGGCTAATGGGAGGTGTCCCTGCCTATAGGAGGGGTGAAACAAGATGAGATTTAAGGTTCCTTCCAATGCAATCCATTCTGTGATTCTGTGTATTTTACAAAATCTACAATACATACATGCATGTACTATTTGTACCTTGAATGCAACTCATGAATGTAAAACTTATTTTGAACGAAGTTCATAACTAGGTTAATAAAGCAGTTGAGTAGTTTCACCTCATAAAAAGTTAAATATCTTTGGGATGTTTGAATACCATTTACATGATGTAAAGAATAGCTTAACTTTTAGTTTAAAGATGTTTGTATTAGGACTCGGGACATATTTTTATATCTAGAATTAAAATATTGTTGTAAAAATAGCCATTATCATATAATTCTGTAGCATGTAAGGGTCTATCCTATATGCTGTGTAATTGGTTCCAGTGTTTGTGTTTTCATCTTCAGCTGTTTGACAAAACTTTTGACTATTGGAGGGAGGGATAGGTAGAGGAGTTATGAATGGGAACAATCTATTTACTGGTGAGAGCACAACACTTCTGCTTGGTAGAACACCACCCTCCCTCAAGATGGTTGAACCAGACCTGGTGAAGTGAATAAGGTCCATTCACTGATAGCAGAGGTAACTTTGGTGGCATGGTTAAGGAATGTCTCGTGTCCTGGTGTTCATGAAGTGTCCATTCATATCTTTACCAGCCTCACTTTTCCCCAGGTCAAGCCAGGTCTGAAGTTCAGTATCTGTCAGTTGCCATCATTCTGCTTGTTTTAGCAGTCTTCTGCTGAAAGCGGCACACTTCCACCTCTCAGAGGGGTGAATGCCATGCTGTGGCTTCCTCTGCCTGCTACCTACCCCGCATGTAGGGACAGGACAGCAGGCTGTGGCTTCAGACTGAAAGACAGTACATTTAGGTTTGATATTAGGAACAAATTCTTCCCTGTGGAGGTGATGAAGGCCTGACATAGGTTACCCAGAGCAGTTGTGGCTGCCCCTTCCCTAGAAGTGTACCAGGCCAGGTTGGACAGGCCTTGGAGCATGGCAGGGGTGGAACAAGATGGAGTTTATGGTCCCTTCCAACCCAAACAATGCTGTGATTCTGTGGACACTGGAACATTTCCCTTGAGCGTACTTGGCTCTTTCTGGAAAAAAAAAAAAGAGCTCTTGAGAGTAACTTTGTGTTCCTTGAAGCATTGACATATCTCACCAGGTAGATTGACTGGTTGTGGGAACTTTTTAAAATCTCAGAGAACCCCAAAAGCAGTTGTACCTTTGTAAAACCTCTGTCATATTTTTGCATGAAGGCAATAAATCAGGCTGAAATAATAAGTGGAAATTAAAATTGAGATGGCTTGCAATATTATCATCATCCTTGAAGGGGCTGAAGTTACTTATCACTGTCAAGAATTCTTTGTGGTTTTTCTCTTTGTCAAACTGTACATCCAGTTCTATTCATTCCTGTCCCTGGAAGCAGTCGCTTGCTGACTGGCAGGTGGGAGGAAGCAGGGGGTTGTGTGAGTACATACTGCTGTTTATGCTCAGAGTGAAGTGGCATTTGCCCTTTGGGTCTCGCACAGGCAGAAGGCTCCCATGTCTGATTGGCTGTGACACAGGCACAGTGGCTTGTTTTACAGCATGTGTGTAACACAGTGCTTGTGACCTTCTGATTACTGAAAAATCTGTTTTGTCTGTGCCTCTAGCAAGCTGGTGATTTTGAAAGCACTGTACTTATGTTGCAGAACAGAATTCACAGTGACAGACCAGACCAATGATAAGAAAAATTTGTTACAGTTAAATGAAAACAAATTCCAAGATCTACGCTATGAAATACAGAAGAAAAAACACAAGCTGAATGCATCACAAAATAAAGATGTCAACTTACAAAAAGATGCATGTCATGCTGAACCATGTAACGAAATATTGTATGTAGGGCACACCAATACCCCATAATGGAGAATTGCTATAAAATAATTAAGGCAAATTCAGGCAGATCAGAAATTCAAGAAGACAGTATAAGTGATGAGGAGTTTGGGAACGGAGCTTTAGGATCTGGGCTGAGCAGCAAGTTTGTATAATCTAGAACCGTAGTTTTCAGCTTTTTTTTTCCTCTTTGTAAACATAATGGGTTTATTCCATTTTTGGAGTTGCAGGTTGAATACAGAGCTTTTAAAAGCCTATATGTATTAGGAATTATCTTCCAAGTTATTTCTGTGGGCCCTTAAAAGCAGCTCATGGACCAAAGGTGTAAAGTATGAAGGAAAGGAAAGGAAAGGAAAGGAAAGGAAAGGAAAGGAAAGGAAAGGAAAGGAAAGGAAAGGAAAGGAGAAAGGGGAAAGGAAAGAATTTGTCTGCAATGACAAGAGGAAAAAAACCAAAACATGTTCCCTCCATCCCATGTCATGTGAGGCTAGAACAGTGAGCTTAAGCAGCAAGAATGAAGGATTACAGTGCATAACAGTTTTTAATAACATAATGATACATGCTGAGAAAAGCTGCAGAAAGTCACTATGTTAGATGAAAAGACTGATAAATTACTTGGTGGACAGAAGGGAGATTACCTTGATCATATCTGCAAGTTGGATATAACAGATCAAATTAAAAAAACACTCAGATATTGCTTTGCCCATAATGAATTCTGCTGAAGAAATACTGGTTTATTCCTGAAAGGTGACTGCATTTCCATAGAGGATTATTTTATTTTACTACCTTTTGTGGACATGCATCATGAGGAATATGTGGGGAGAATTCAGGCCCTTATTGGGGCAATAGAGCTACATAGATTCCATGACTTCAGAAGGCTAAATACGATGATTTATTAAGATTATATGAAGAGCAGAGAGAGCAGCAAGCATACATGCAGGTAAGCAGGCAGAGCAGACTAGTGCAGACAGCAAACTGTCCAAAACCATCATAGGTACATTGATAAGATACTAAACATGCATTGCCTAACTTCTGTAAACCTCACTATGTTATGAAGGATTCTCCCTGAGTTCTCAAAACAGTCCCAGAGCCAAGTCTCTGGCTCATGTTTTAGGTGACTGGAATAGGCTTTACTACATCAGATATAAAACCCTGGGGATGCTCAGGCCTCTTTGGCCGTTGCATGTACTTTGCTTCATGGGCTGTACTACAAAGTAAAATATATCAGTTATTCAGCTGCCAGATGAAAAAGTACTGTTTATACCTTGTCTGTATTGCCATCTCTTAGCTGCCAGAGCTGCCTTCTTGTTTTTCCCTTGTCTATGACATGTTTTTTAGCGTGCCATGCATTTACAGAACATGGTCCCAGCTGCACATTTGGGGGTGTGCCAGGTCAATGATCATCAGCATTTGCAGGTTACTGCAGGAGCCAGATAGTGGCGGGCTGGGCTTGGTGTCAGAAAACATAATACCTGTTACTGTAACCATGATGTTCTGGATGGGTGTACACCCATGTATAAGTACAATATACTTTTGTTTTTCCAGCTACAAAAAGAAAGATGCAGATTTGTCTGTGGCTCAGGGTCGCATCAAGGATCTGGAAGTTCTCTTCCATAGAAGTGAAGCTGAACTGAATACTGTCCTGAACGAGAAACGCAGTCTGGAAGCAGAGGTGGCTGATCTGCGTGCTCAGCTTGCTAAGGTATGATAGAAAATGTCTTGCTTCAGCACAGGACAAGCCGTATAGCATAAGTTCTCTTTTTTTTTTTTTTGTGGTTAGTTTATAGTCTGAACATCACTGATCCGCCTTGCTTACTGCTGAACCTTTGGCTGCCCCTCTTGGATACAAAATTAAGTTGTAAATAATCTATGTAAAAGAACCAAAGCAACACAGTGTTTTAGACATTTTGCTTATCATAAGCTTTTATTTTAAATTTTCTGATGTTTCTGTATTCATGGGATGTTGGGTTATTAAATGTTGTCCTTTGTAAGATCCTGCATAATTTTACACTTGTGCTGGAGTACCCAGTGGGACCATGCTAGCAAGAAAAAGAAAATGCAACATATTGTGCTTGAGGAATATCCTCAGCTCCTGTATCAGAATATTAACTACATTTTAGAAAATCTACATTTTAGATAGCTGGTAGGTAAACATATAAGCTTGGTTTAAATATCAATTAACACACATAAACTCACATGCACACTTGATTTTTTTTTTTTTTTTTTTTTTTTTTTTTTTTTTTTTTTTTTTTTTTTTGTTTTTTTTTTT